>JAOXYD010197900.1:0-22748 GCA_028565735.1 Pinacopodium congolense | reverse complement strand
TATCACTATTGATTTTTATGTGTTTTTGTTTTTTTTGAATATTTTTTCATTGATTTTATGTATTTTACCAATTTTGTACGTTGTTTTTATTGGATATTTTAATTTAAAAAACACAAATAGAAAATCAAAATTATATAAAAAAAACAAACAACTCTTAAATTTGCTCGGATTGGATACTCTTGCATTTGGTGATTACCAATTAGGTTCCATTGGAAGCTAATTTCACTCCAGCCATTCATTTTCTTGATTAGAAATTAACTTTTTCACTTCATTCTCCACAAAACATAGTAAATTATATGAAGAGCTTGTTTAGTTTAATTTTCTATTTTTGTTTCCTATTTTCATCTTTGTATATTTTCATCGATATTTTTGTATTTTTTTAATTTTTATATTTTATTTTTATGTTATTTTTTATATTTGTATTTTAAAAAATAAAAAATAGAGACTGAAATCAATACTCAACAGACTCGAAGTTTACCAGAAAGATACTTTCTTTTTTTGTGGTTAGCTTGTTCTTTTTACATATATGAAGCCTACAAGTGATCAAATTGGCCCCAACCATCGCCGTATTTGTTGCCACCCTAGCCCGAAGTTGAGGGCAATTCCACATGAGTCAACATACAATGGTCAATGCAAGATTGAACATGATTTCATTTCTACAGCCGTTAATATCTACATTTTTTGCGAGTACGGAAAACTTCTTCAAAAAGGTGTTTCTAATAAGTACTGAAATGATGAAAACTATGTGTAAAAAACTCAGGTGGCTCCATTTTAAACAACTAGTAACAGTAGTTTAAGGTCCCAAATGTTGCAGACATTCTTGTGGGCAAGTGGTGGGGCTAAACACACAAATAAAACAAAAACACTATAAAGGTTCTATAAACAGCTAAAGCACCATGTGCGATTGGTCACTATCGTTAAAGATTTGGGGCTACAAACAACAGTTCTTGTTTTGTCTTGTGTGGTTTAATGTTGTTCAATTTCCAACAGCTGTTATGAGAGACACAGAACAATAATATATGTAAAAGAAACAAGAACAGTTTCTCTAGCTATGATTCTAAAATTTAAGGAACCAAATTTTCCAATGGGGCTATGCAGCTCTGCAACTATGTTGTCATCAAAATCTTTTCTACTATTTAGCCGTTGATGTCTTCATAAAGCATTTAAAGACTGAGGCTTTATGATTGGTTCGTCTTTAGTTCGTTATTATCATTATTCGCATTCCAGAAATTTTCGAACTTTTATAAAATGATCACTCTCTCTTAGGAACATGGTATTGAATGCAAAACAAACAAATAAATGGCAAACAAATCAAGTAAATTTGAATTTCAATCCATGAATAGTAGCAAAGAATTATAGAATAAATGTTCTTAGAATTTACTGGTGGACAATCTTGAAAGTCTTGTTATTTTTTTCTACAAAGTCTATTTTTTTAATAAAGTGTTTACTAACTATGGGAAAAGAATTTGAACTCGATTTGAAGTCAATGGATAGTATTTGTCTTGATAAGTTAGAATTGAACTTAAATTATAAAAAAATAATAAAAAATTGAGTTTGAAAGGTCCAACTTAGCTTAGTTGAAATTCAATATTTTTGACAAGAAGGTCATTTGATTTAACTTTGGACCGAACTTGAATATTAAAAAAGTTCTAGAAGGTTAGATTTATTGTCATCCCTAATACTTAACAATTTATTAAAAATAAAAAGAGAACACCCTTTTTTTAAAAACTTTTTTATTCATATATTTTCTTTTTCCAAGTAAAATATCATTCATGTTTCTTGCAATTTGGATAAGTAATTGAGGAGACACGACAATGTTTTCAATAATTAACTTAAATTAGACTCTTATTCTTTGTTACAATTGTTTCATTAAACTTGAACATAGCTTGAAGATAAATTTTCAGATGATTTCGATTCTTCCCATACGGGTGGAAGAGTTACAACTTGGAAATGACAGGAGAGAGGGGAGCTGCCCCAGATAAAAGTTTTCCAAGGCCCCCCAAGATTAGGACACGATATCAAAACCAAAACATATGCAATCAAGTTGGTGGGGCATATATGTCTGACCGTCCTTTCTCTTTTCGCAGTTCCCGATGACACTGACGGGGAAGGAGATTAAAAATTTATGTTAAAAATGTGATTATTACTATTTAACATTTTATAAGAACTCCAAGCAAGTTTTTATTGTTACATTTTATATTTACTTATATTATAATGTAATAATAGTCGTTTAGTTACTAATCGACTTATAGTTCAATACAGAAAAATAATATTAGACGTAAAATAGGAGTTTATTTAAACTTTTTATAAAATATTAAAGTACAAATAGTATCTTTGTATAATATTTAAAAAATATTTTTAAAATTATATCAACATTTTGTAAATCTAATTTATTAAACTGTAACACTACATTGACTGCTCAATTATTTAGAATTGATAAAAACTTTTTATAAAATATTAAGATACAATTAGTATTTTTGACTAATGTTTAAAAATATTCTCAAAATTATGTCGACATCTGATAAATCTAATTTATTCAACTGTAACTCTACATTAACGGCTTAATTATTAAGAATTGATAAGAACTTAGTTTGATAAGAGTCTAGAGTACTATTAATATTGTCAACAATAACAGTTTGATAAGCACCGAATTCGGTGCTTACCAAAATTAAAATAATACCTTATAAAAGAAGGTATAAAAGATAAAAAAGGAGGAGACTCGTCTGCATATAAATTGGCAGGAAAGCATAGGAAGAAAGCAGGCAGAAAAAAAAGAGAGTGAGGATGAGAGTAATAGAAAAGAAAAAAAGGAGAAAGAAATATATCAAAATATTTTTTATATTTTGTAAATATAGTCTTTTCTTGTAATTCTTTAATTTTTTTCAGTAATAAACTTTTCTATCCTTCATAATTTTTACTTTAATTTAAAAGTTTTTCATGTAAAATTTGTGTATTTATTTTATTTTTAATATTTTCAATTTCGTTTTAAACTGTAACCCTATCCTATCAAAAGTCCAATTTTTCTCAACAAATATAATACAATAAATAACAATACAAGCTTAGTTAAACCATTTTGAAAAATAAGATACAATTCAAAATTTGGCTTAAAATTTGAAGGAGGGTAAAAGTGCAGTAATGTTGAGCTCATACATTTCGTGGGTCGCTAGTAAATGATGTTTCAGGTATGGGATTTAACGAAGCTGTGAAGGTCCCATTGTATTGAATTGTATATTGTCAGTGATGTAAAGTAACTTTCGTTTTAAAAATTTGTTCACATTCACATATGTGGTCTAGTGGTAGGGCTATAAATGATAAAGAGGGTTTCATGCATATGCTTTTAATTCGATTCTGGAATTGTCCAAAGATGCTGATGACGATGTTTGTTTATCTATGTCTGCCATAGCCTATCATCACTTCTTAGGCTGTGTATGTCATTAGAAGAAGAAGAAATAGTTGCTGAATTTAGAAACTGGCTTTTTCTTTAGGTTTGCTTTTGGTAAGTAGCAATAAAAGAAGAAGATTGATCAATTATGGTATTGTACCATTATGGTTGCTAATCTAATGCCTATGTTATACGTTATTAGTGGCTACTAAAATTAGAAGTGCAACATCAATAACTTCCATAATTACAAGATAATGATTAGTTATCTAAGCATGATTACTAAACTAAATTAATCCTAAGTTTCACTTAAATCTTAAGAAGTTGGATCCTGTTAACTTATACATATCCTCCAAAGGAGAGATTAAAAACTGGAAAATGCTTGGTAGCCTTCATAGGGTGATTATCGGGACTATTATATAGAAAAAAATGTTTAAAATGCTCCTACGTATTTTAAATTATTGGTTGCCATATAAAAGATATTTTAGATAATTTTTTACCACACAAGGGATATATATTTTAGTCCTTCAAATATTTATAAGGGAGTTTGAGACGATAAAATATATGTAAATCTCTCATTTGTAATAATCTTTATTTTATAAGACTACATATCGCAACTTATAAAGATATATATATATATATATATATATTTATTCTCTAGTAAAAATAGAATTTAATATAATTGAATTTTTTAAAGCATCCTATAAAGTTTTATGACGTTTTAGAATATTTTTATGGTTTTACAAAATTTCAGAATCTACACTAGCAAAAAAAATTCATCATATATTTTAAGAATTTTACCAATAGTCATGGAATCATTCTTAATACTTATTCAAATTATTAAGTTAAAATTAAAAATATTGAATTTTTAAACAGAGGATAGTTCAACAGAATTACATTTAGATATATATATATATACACACACGTGCGTATTTCTATAAATTGTATAAATTGTAATGTATAGTGCTAAAAAATAAAAATTGAGTTTATATTTAATATTTTGTTAATAATTCATGATATTCAAAATAATTTATCTTTATTCTACAATAAAGCGAATGCTGTGTGTCTGTCAAAATCCACTCTCGCCATTTTTTGTGATTTCAAAAACTCACAAGGCATAAGCAATTGAACCGAGAGGTGAACTTTGGCTGCATGTTAATGATGTTCATATTCCTACTATTATGAAACTTTTTATAATGTCAATAAGTTAGAAATTGTTACTGTCACCAATGGGGACGTGTGTGCAGAATATTTGATAATTACGATTCCTTTCTTTCCTTCCTTCCATGGCTGACACTTGAGTGCCTGCCAAGGAAATGAAAGCTCAAACCAAGAATTCTTTTTGTCAAAAGAACTTCAATGGTGTGTGAGACTGTGATCTGATGGAAAAACTGTATAACGACGTGAGAAGTCAGATGTTATAATGAGCTCTCTCAACCTTGGAAATCTTAAAACTTTGGATTGCTACAGTAACTATATGCTAGTGATGAGGAGGATCATTAATTCAGCTAAAAAAATTCCATTTCCATTTTTTAAATTATATTGAACATGAACTAAAATATCAAATATATATCAATTTTATTTGTTAATATAAAATACATATGCATGTATTAAAAAAATTAATTGTATTGAATTATTATTTATTTTAAAAGTTTAATGCTTTAACAATTTACATGAAAATCACGTTAATAATAATGTAATCCACCATTAATAAAAATTTGAAAAAAAATTGATGAGAAAATTATTTTTATAATTTTTAATTTAAATTTGAAAAAATAAAACAAATAAAAATAAGTCCACATATAACCGATTTCATTGGACATCATAAAAAATATTTTAACTTCAATGAAGAAATTTATTTAACATTACTAAGCTACATTATTATAATGAAATATATAAATATATATTTTTTGATACATAGTTTTACAAAATAAAATTTGTATTTGATAAATTATTAAAAATTCAGTATATCCGAAATAATTTACCTTATTTTTTTGAAAGAGAAATCTGGAAGGGGTTGTTGACGATGGTAAATGTAGGAATTGATAGATCAGAGCAAAAATTTGTATTCATTTAGAAGATGAAGGAGATAAAAAACGAAATAAGAGTACAGTAAATTAAATGCATAAAAGAAGCCACACTCCCATGCCATGCTTCTGCAATTTGCAATTACTCTCTTAGCTCACTACTGCCACTGCCATGGTGACCCCTCCAGCCACCATCCCCAGGTAAACACACAAACTGAGTTATGAATCAGATTCAGTATTATCATACTCGTATTCATATATTACATTATATTATATAAATGACTTAACTATATAGCTTTTTCAGGAAATGTCAAAATTAATTCTTACATACTAATAGATAATTCAGAATATATCGAAACATTTAAGACATTTTCGGTTGGATGGCCACCACCAAATATTCTCCTTATATAATGTGCATGCATGTATATAGTTTTTGAAATTTAATACTTTAAAGATCATTGTAGACACGGAAATGCCGTGTCTGCGCATTGAAAGCAGTAACAATATTGAATACTACTACTCTTCTTCTCCTTCTTCCTCTTTATAATTTTATATATTTATTATATATATATATATATGAAACTCTCTTTCAGGCAACTTGCTTCACTTCTCTTTCTCCTTCCTCATTTATTTCTCTCTTTCTCTGTCTGAATTTATGTATGCTTCTGTCTTTATCCTGTGTTCATTGTTGAAATGAAGATTCTGCATGTTGGCGTCCAAAACGCGGCTTTTGCTATTGCATGTTCAATACCACAAACGTGAAATCTTTTAATTCGAGATGGCAACTCTGCTTTTGCTTCTCGACTGTCAAAATTTATTAGTTTGTATGATTTTGGTAGGAAGTAGTTAGAAGTCAATTTTTATCAACCTTTTAACGGATTCTTTTGCACTTCTCACCAAAATAAACGGAAGAAAGTAATCATTTTACTAAAGGCTCAAGGAATATTTTATCTATTCACATCTATCTAAAATTTTAAAAAAGATGATAACATTTAATAAGGTTAAGAAAATGACATAATGCTTATAAAATGTTCAAAAAAATCTTGAAAATAATAAAAATATAAATGTTCTATTCGATTATGATTATAAATTTCGATGGTATAATTTTTAATAAACTTTTATCTTATTAACATCTTACATAAATTTTTAGATCTAATTTTATATTCAGTCAGGGATTTAAATTTTAAATATTTTTTAATATTTATAAAATTTAGAATCTAAGATATTAAATATTATGATCCTTTTTAAAATTTTATTTTTCTTATTAATCTTCTAATAAAAGATAGCTAAATTAATACTAAGTATGGTTTTTAATTTCTCAAAAAAAATACTAAATATGGTTTTAAATTGCATTCTGTAATAATTACGATCACAACATTATAATTGCAGTTCAGACTATTAATTATGTCTTACTGCAATCTATCTGAAAACAGCAGCTGCAGATGCTTCCATCTTGAAATATGTAACTCTTGTTTTCTGAACTCTTTCTACTAATGTCGATGATCGATCCTTAACTGCAAATCCTTGGAAAAGGAAAAAAAGGAATGTGAATAACTACATTTGCGAATGGCTGCTGATAAAACCTTTTAATCCAACATCATCATTTCAGGATATAAATCTGGTATCTGGGAAGTCATAAATAAGATGAGTATATAGAACGGTCAATCTAAAGCTACTAAAAGAAGTAAAAAAAATTATGAATATGTAATATTTTTTAGCAAATTAATTTAGAGTAAATTCCTCTCTAGCCAGAGAATGCTTTGGTGCTAATATTGAAAGCTTTTTATTTAATTGATTGTCATTTTTTAAATAAACATGGTTTTAATTAGTTTTATAGGCAAATTATTTTAAGTATCTCAATATTTTATCAGTTTAAAAAATATATTAGAATTTTTATTCTATAACACTAAATATCACTACTTATAAAGTGGCAGAACTTAACAATGATTAAATGAACTTTGTTATCATGTTTAGAATGTTTTTTTTAAGTATTTTACAAAATTTTTCAACAATTAAAACTATTTTTTATTTTTCTATGATTTTTCAAAATTTTGTACTCCTATAAAATTTCATATCAAAATTCTCAGTATTAATTTTCAAGAGAATAATAACAATTCAACACTATTAAGTTCTATTACTAATTAAAATACAAATATATGCATTTTTGAATATCATAAGAAGAATGTATTTTTATAAATTGAATAGTGGAGATATATTTTGTATTTTTTTTTCATAATTCAGAGTATTTAGAATAACTTACTCTAATTTTATTCTCTTATTTTCTTTTTGACTAATTACTTTAATATTAAACAAGAAATCTTATGTAAACATAGATTTTAATGTGATCGACAAATAAAGATGGAAAACATGGATAGAATAGAATACATAAGAAATATATGCAAATTTATGGGACCCAATGATCAAAGAAAATGAAGGTCTCAATAATTAGTCCATGGCTCGGCGGCTGAAACCATCGATCCCTTAGCCCGTACCGATGAAAGCAGCAGCAGCTGCCATAGTCACGAACCTGACAACCGACACATTAAAATTTAGAATCTTTCTTCAATTCAAAACCTAACAACGAGCAACTGTATCTCTGTCTTATGTCATCGATAAATCCAAATTTACAAAACATCTTATATGTGCATATTCTAAGGCAAGAAATTTAATTCTGTTAAAAGGAAAACATTTATGATCCGCCAATAATAGATATTTCTAGTCTTTATTTTATCAAAAGATCTAAATATTTTTATATATTTTAAGTATACTATATAGTATATAGAGAGAAATATTTGACTGCTTTCATAAGACTATGGTCGTACCCACTAGCCACTAAAATCCTTGTATTAAATAAGTTTTAAATTTATAGTTGAATTCAAGTGTAAAAAGTATATTTTAAAAGTTTCAAATTATGTCACAAACTGCAAAAATCCCTAAATTTAAAATATTCTAAAGCATATATTTGAAATTAACTTACCTAGTAAAATCATCAATCCAATGTTAAATCAAGTTTTGAACTCAACTCACTAAAACTTCTATAGATTGTTTATTTTAAGAAAAATTTTATGTTTCAAGAAGCAAAGAAAAAATTACAAAAATGAAATGCATAGTGATTTAAGAACATTTTCTTCATGGTGAGATAAGAAATGTGACTAACAAATTATAACTGCGAGTAGTCTGAAGCTCAAAAGAAAGTAGGAGATAATGATACTAATTGACCCCTCATTATCCTTCTTTATTTTTCTATTTTTCTTAATATTCTTGAATTATAACAATTTGTTTTTGAACCACAATAATTTTTTTAATCAACAACGCAACATTTAAATTAGAATGGCTTGACAAAGTTTTTTATGGCAATGTTTTAGTTAAATATTGACAAAAGATCTACTTTACTCCTTAATATTTTAAAAAGGATTTAACTTGACCCTTAGCATTTATTTAAAGTGTTACTTTGCTCCTTAATGTTTGTAAAATAATGTAATTTGCCTCTTAATATTTGTAAAATGATGTAAATTATCCTCTTAATACTAATTTCATTAACATCTCTTTAGTTAACGTTAACTCTTTTAAAATTTTATTTATTAATTGTTAATTAATTATAAAGGAGACAGTTAATAAAATCTTAATAAAATTAATATTAAAGAAATAATTTTCATCATTTTTCAAATATTAGAGGATAAATTATATTATTTTTCAAATATTAAGAAGTAAGATAAAGATAAGGGACAATTTACCCCTAGCTTCTTAAATTTATATGATATAAGTTTATTCCAAAAATTAAATATCCTCAAGTTTATTAGTCTGTTTTTTTCTTTAGAAAAATTAGGGAACCCTCATGTGAGAGATCCCTTGATAACCCTCTTCTCATAAAAGGGGATCCTACCATTTCTCTCTCTCTCTCTCTCTCTCTCTCTCTCTCTCTCAATGTGTGGAATCTTCCCTTATATGAGTGGAAAAGTACTTTGATCTACCAAGTCTTTCCCTCCATTTTTATTTTAATGATCATATCTGTTGAGAAATAAACAACAAAAGAGATTAAAGAGAAAATAAAGAACACAAAATTTAACGAGGATTAGAAATTTTATGTTTTCTATGTCCTTGAGAGTGAAGCAGTTTTGATTCGTATTATTCAACCTAAAATATAGGATATATTAGGTTTTCGTATAAAATTTTAAAATTTAAGTATGGTTACAACAAGACACATTTTTTTTAAACTACGTCGCCACATCATTCGTACATTGTCCATATGTCATCCGTACACATGTACAAATGACTCTTGATGCCGTCTATATTGTATTATACTGCAGGTATTGTACCCTAATAATGAACCAAAAAGACATCAAAGGGGGGCAAGTGTTGGAGCAGAACTCTATTCTGCTTCACTATACTCCGCTTCAACACCTTCCCCTTATTAGTCATATATATAAAAATATTTAAACCAATCTTTTTATATTTAACTTTTAATTTTCAATTTTTATTTTCGCTTCTACATATTTTATTAATTTTTATTGATTTTTTTACTTTTTTTTAATTTTTTATTATATATATGATATATTTTTTAGTTTTTATTTTTTAAAAAATTTTGGCTGCCAGAAAAATAAATATCAAAAACAAAAACCCAAACAACCCCTTAGTCTCCTTCCTCTACTCCCTCTTCGCTTATATAACTACGTCTCTCTCTCTCTCTCTCTCTAACGGCTTCTTCAGGCTACTCTCTCTTTTTACTGGTTTTCTTTGTACGATTCTGAGGCAAAGTGTCTCCTTTCCTGAAATCTCTGCGAGACTAACGGCAACAGTTCTTCAACCTAGCTTCATCTGAGAAACTTATTAGAAAAAGAAGAGATTGATGGCGATAGTTTAGTCCCTTTCACGTCAGCTCTCTTATTTACACCTTGATCTTGACAATCCCACATCTGAAAAATTTCATTGTTTTCTGTGTCTTTTTCCACTTGATGATCACCACCATTCAATCACAACAGCAAGCTGCCTAGTTTTTCTGTTTTCAGTGTCCGACCATGAGTGACAGTTTGTCCGATTTTCTCGATGAACCTGAATTTGTCGATACGACCTTGGACGGAGACGAACTCTTCGCCATTTTCGAGAGTTTAGACGGCGTCGCCGACTTCCCTCCGTTCACGCCGTTGGACGGCGTTGTCAACTCCAAGGAGAGTGAGGAAAATGGAAGATTAAGGTCTCAGAAGTCTTCGTCTTCCAGTGCCTTGCAGGAGTCGGAGACAGAGCTTGAAACATCGCCGAGAAGCAACAAGCGACTCAAGACTGAAGTCCCAGCTTCATCGGAGGGCATAAACCAAGATGGGCAGCAGCGAATGTCTCATATCACCGTCGAACGTAACCGCAGAAAGCAAATGAACGAGCATTTGTCGGTGTTAAGGTCCCTCATGCCTTGTTTTTATGTCAAAAGAGTAAGTTATTACGTATGAGTTTGAAGTACTTAAGTTTGAGTTCCTCTTTGAAACTATTCATTCTTCTCATATTGTGAGTGGCCAAAAATGGATTCTTTAGGACAAATTAAAGAGATAAAGAAGTAGCAATCATGGTACTCAGTCATACATAGTTTATTCTTCTCTTTTATTCCTTATTATATCTTCAGTTTTGGTTCCATGGATTTATGGCATAGGGGGATCAAGCGTCCATTATTGGAGGTGTAGTGGATTACATCAGTGAGTTGCAACAAATTCTACAATCTCTGGAGGCCAAGAAGCAAAGAAAAGTATACAGTGAAGTCCTAAGCCCTAGGTTGGTTTTAAGTCCGAGACCTTCTCCACTTAGCCCTAGAAAGCCACCACTTAGTCCTAGACTTAACCTACCTATCAGTCCAAGAACACCACAGCCAAGTAGCCCCTACAGGCCGAGACTCCATCAAAGTTACCTAAATTCTCCAACCAAGGCTACCCCTCTCGAGCCTTCTCCAACATCTTCAGCTTCTTCCTCCATTAATGACAACATTAATGAACTCGTTGCAAATTCTAAGTCCCCAATCGCAGACGTGGAGGTTAAGTTCTCAGGTCCAAATGTTCTTCTGAAAACAGCATCTCCAAGGATTCGTGGTCAGGTCATGAAAATAATCTCTGCCCTGGAAGACCTCTCCCTCGAGATTTTAGATGTGAGCATTAACACCATAGATGATACCATGCTTAATTCCTTTACCATCAAGGTAAGCCTTGTTAGTACTTAGTAGAGCATGTAGCTTACACAAATATGGCATTTCATTCTTTTCCCTTGCCATTCTCATCTCTTCGCATGTGAATTTTCTTTAAGGAACAACCTCTCAATTCGATATTCCTCGATATGGGGTTGGCAAATGCATTCAAAGTAGCTGACAAGACAAGACATTTAACAAAAATAGTTATTGTCTGATTATGGTATACAGATCATAATTATAAAATTGTAACGTGATGATGGTAACTTTTGTGGTAGTCATGGTAAGTAAAATCATTATATACCAAGGTCATTTTACTCGAGGAAAATATTTGTAATCGAGTAATAGTGGTTTCTCACCACCATTATATGAAATATATTATAATATACAAAAGAATATTTGAATTATTTTATAAGATGGTAGCCAATTAGGTGGTCTGACTGCTTTTACTTGTAATGGATATCAAATTAAATCCATAATAGAATTAGTAGGTAAAGTTGATTTGAATGATTTTGTTGCTAGTGAGTAATGATCTATGTTAAACATCTCAAATTGATAAAATTTTTCACTTACTATGACGATAACTGGAAGTCATAAACGTACCATTCCCGATGTGAGAAAGAATCTTTATGGTACTCCATTATTATTATTACTGAGAAACCTGACTGGAGAGTTTAATGCTGCTTAAAATTCAACTGAAACTTTTGTTGTTTTCTTCGTAGATTGGAATTGAATGCCAACTCAGCGCAGAGGATCTCGCACAACAAATTCAGCAGACTTTCTGCTAAACCTGCGTTCATCACCGTACAAGCCTAATCAGCAAGTCACTGCACTTTCTCTGAATATTGTACTAATAAAATGATTATAGGGAGGATTCTTATGAGCAAAATGTAACAGTAGACTAGTCTTTTTACTTTGTAGTTAGAGTAACCCTTGTAATAGATCATCATGATTCTTATCTTTGGTCGAGTAATCAAAATTTCTTAGATTGTGTTACTTTTTGCTACTTACTTCCACAGGCTTGATAGTATTGATTTTTCTAAAAGATATAATCAAATTGGAAATTTTGTGGCATTATATCGCGAATTAGACTATGTTTTTAAAAATTGTCAGGCGAAATAGAATGCTTAGTAGATGGAATTTACATTTAATTACATCATTAGATTTGCAATGTTATAAAATCATAAAATAATATATTGATAAAAAGATTTACCTTACTAATCATCAAGAAAAAAAAATCTTTTTTGTTGAATTCATATTTTAGAAACTTTAAAATAATAGTTATACTACAAAAAAAAAAAAGAGTGAGTAGAGATGGTTGGATTGATTTCAACTTAACTGCAAGTGAATTATATTTTTAAATATTAATTTAAATAATTTTTTGGTTAAATAAACTGAAAACTGAAAACTCCTCTGAATTGATCCTTTTTTTATTCTTCATATGCTAAAAACCAGTGTTTTAAAAACTCTTTGGATTTGTCCGATTGAATTCGGTTAATCGTGAACCTTTCAGTTGATCAGTTCGATTTATATCAAAACCTCTTAATAGAAAAACCTCTCAGTTTTTGTTTAACCTCCCAGTTTAATCGGTTATAAATCAAGTGGTTCGACCGGTTTAACCGGTTATAAGTCAAGCAGTTCGATCAATTGATTATCGATTATATTAATTATATTGACTTTTAATTGAAAAAGAAAAAATCATTACTCGATCTTAATTATAACAAATTTTAAAAGGCAATTTACAAAGAAAATGCATTTGTCACAAATAATGAATTAGAAATATTTACTCTACTAATAGTTAATTGGTATCTTATTTTTAAAAATATAATATGTTATTTTAAAAATAATTTTATAATTTACTTATTTATAATTTATTTAAATGCAATAAATATATTAAGCAAATATTTTAGATATAAGTGTGGTTTATAAGCCTTTATATAACATTGAAAGATTTTAATTTATTGATGAATATAATATAATATCATTCAGAAATATAATTTTAATTATTATTATTAGTTTAATAGTTTATACTATACTCAATTTTAGTTAGAAGTATTATTTATTGATTACATAATAATAGATATTAGTAATTCATTAATATTTTATTATATATTTAATTTTATAATATATTTTTACTTATTTTTATAATTTATATATTTTATTACTTTATACAGTTTTAATACCGATTTTTTAACGACTTAATATAGATTGAACCTTTAAACCTTAAACCTATACTTTACCGGTTCGATGTTCGGTTCAATTTTGAAAATATTACTAAAAACTATCATTTACTTTCTCATAGTATTTGACTATATATTCTCCCGGGACAAGTCCTTACAAGTTGTTGCCAAATTTGTTTCAATTTATGTATGATATGCAAGAATTTACCATCTATTCTTAACGAACATCCATGAAAAGAAAGGAACACTATTTCTTCCCTGTCCCACCCAGCCTATTGTTCTTCCCAACGTCTACTTTAATAAAAAACATAAATTTATGTATGACAAAACTAAAGTCACTATGGAAATTCAGTGGGCCAAATGATCGATACCTAAAAGTTTGCTAGGATTAGGAATAGGCGTGTTTGAAGCAAGGAAGCAAGAATGGACCACTAATGAATACTTGGTGCATGGTCACCTCCTAGTCGGTTTCTTGCTTTAATGATCATAGAATGGTTCAAATGTACACATACAAAGTATATATGTCTGAAATTCTACCGTAATTTGCTCCTGTGGTATTTAAGTCTTCAAACAGCGGTTTTCTTTGATTTGAAGAAAAGTTTGTGTTGGAAGATTTCAACAGTAACATAATTAAGGAACATATGGTCCCTATATTCTCAGGCATTAGGTTGCACAGATGCTAGCCCGCAATTTCACGAATCCCTTTAATGGGGGCTGGACCACATCGTATCATTTTCAGTTGTAATTGGGTTGGAAGGAGAGAAATTATGGTTTCATGGTTCGTATTTGACTTTTAACGTGCTTGTGTAGGGCAACTAAATGGACCAGTGGAGGGTCTGGTGACCAGGCAACGTATGAGCCGATTTACCAAGTCCTTGTTTGCTGCATGAAGAAACGGGGCATGAAAGGCCCAATCTTCTCTTTCAATAAGCCCCACTTTCAGTAAATATATACCAAAATAGTCACATCAATAATATAAAAGCTTTGCGCCTCAAAGTTGTCAAAGAAGCTTTTAAAGACTTCAAATATGAACCCGTTCGAGTATTAAGCAAATTCAAAAAATTCAAGTTTGCTTATTAAATCGAGTTTAAATTTTTCAATCTAAACGCAACCATAACAAGTCTAGAACTATCAATTAAAAATATAAATTTATAACTTTTTTTTTCTTAAATCAAAACTATAGAAAATAAAAAAGAGATTGGATCGAATTTAGGTTCAAATTGAACACCATTATACTTGAAGACTGAATCAAACTCGAGTTTTTTGGCTTGATCCATTGACTTCGTGTGAAATTGAATTATGTTAATTGAAACTTGGGTATTTTTACCATTCCTAATAGTACTGTAGTTGATTAGTTCAATAACAGAAGCATTTTCTTAAGAGTATTATGGATTTAAAAGAGAATTTTAGGAACAAGATACTTGGAGAAAAGGCAATCTACACACTTTATTAAGTATTACGGTAGTGTGTGTATATATATACAAGTGCTTCAACACTAACATGTTAAATAAGAAGCACCTAAAATTTTTACTATAATTTTGCAATAGCTATTGGGATAATCTTGACAGTGTTAATCTATGTGATATTATTATACAAATAGTAAGATTTGACTTTTACACATTTTTTCTATTATACCCTTAATTTAGGTTATAATTATTTTCTTCAATTAAGCCCTGATTTGTGAGTATCTTATCACCCCCTCTATGGTTGGTTGTGTTAGAGAACAAATGTCAATCTTGTTTGCAAAAGAATCTTTAAGTTATGCTTTAGTGATAATGTCAGCAATTTGCTTTGTGGTAGAAAAATAACGAAGGTCAATAGTTTCGATTGTAACCTTTTGACGAATGAAATGATAGTTGATTTCCATGTATTTTATACAAACATGAAAAATAAGGTTGTAAGATGTGCGGATAGCACTCTTATCAATGTAAAGAAGGACACAACGGTTTTCAAGGAGGATGCCAAGATCATGAAATAGATATTGGAGCCAAGTTAATTCCCAATGGTGGTTACTAAAACATGATATTCAACGTCAACATTAGAGCGAGAAATTGTAGGTAAGTTGCTTTTTAGAGCCTTAAGATACAAAATTCGAGCTAAGAAAAATGCAAAAACCAATGATGATCCTTTTTACTTGTAGATAACTTGTCTGATTTGTATCACTAAAAGCACTAAAAGTGAGAGAACTTTGAAATAGATAACAGAGGCCATGAGTTAAGAGTGGGAGAACCTTGAGATAGATAACAAAGGCCATAAGTTAATGTCCTTTTAAAATAGCGCAAAATGCAGTTAATTGCTCAAAGGTCCTTCATGGAGGGATTTTGAAAATGTTAGCTTACTTGGTTAATAGCATGTATGAGATCATGTCGAGAGAAAATTAGATACTGAAGAGAGACACATAATTGTCAATAGATAGTGGGATCCATTGGATTATTGTCATCATGAAAGGGATTCAGCTTTATGGCAATTAAGGTATTTATTGGAGAAGCTTTAAGTATTTTGGCTTTGCTATAGAGATCATGAGCATATTTAGTTTGAGAAAGCGTAAGACCACCAGAGAAGTACTTGACTTCGAGGTCAAAAAATTAGGCGAGTCATCCTAAATCTTTGAGTACGAACTCCTTATTTAGACAACAAATGATTTCAGAGAATTGAAGAAGCAGTGTCAGTAATAATCACGTAATTTATATAATCAAATAAAATTAAATTAGTTTTTTAATTATAAATAAACAGAGAAGAATCATCTATGTTGCAATAAAAGCTAAGTGATATAAGACAATGCAATAATTTAGCAAACCAAGCACAAGGTGCTTGTTTAAGACCATAAAGCGATTTATGCAAAAGGTAAACATGATTAGAAAGTGTAAAAACCAAAACCAGATGATTGTTCCATATATATTTTCTCATTAAGGATACCACGCAAGATTGAATGCTTTACATCTAATTGCTTGAGGGGCCATTTGAAATGAACAGCCAAAGAAAGGATGACGCAAATGGTTGTGGCTTGATAACGGAGTTGAATATTTCTCCAAAATAAAGGCCTAGAATTTGTGTATATTCTTTGACCACTAGCCATGCTTTGAACTTATCCATATTGCCATCTTCCTTGTATTTGGTCTTATAGACCTATATTTTACATGCAGTGTTAGCATTTGGTGGATAAGGGACAAGCGACTAAGTTTTGTTATGGTTAAGTGTGTCAATTTCTCTTACATGACTTTTTGCAATTTGCAAAATTGGAGGCTATTTTTAAAGTTTTGGGCTTAGGAAGAGAAACTAAGAAAGAAACGTCAAGACGTGAAGGAATAATGGTGCAAATGTAATCTTTAAGGTGACAAGGAGGATGTCTTTCTCTAGATAGTCAAGACAATGTTAAAGGTACTGTGAAGTTAATAGTTTTTTTGTGCTCAATTATATCAAAAAATGAGGGTATAGACGTGGTAGGGAAAACATAATTAAGAGGTAATGAAGAATATTCAGTTTTGTTTCCAATTTAGAATTGTTAGTAATAGGGTCTTAGTTTTGTGGTAAAGAGGGAAGTTCTTGAGTTAAGGCAGTTTCAATAGAGGATACATTTAAAATAAGAGTAAAGTTAGAACGTAGTGAAATTCAAATTTAGGACTAATTAATTGACACTTCAGTTGATGTGGAGCTTTGCAACTTTCCTAAAAACTATTAATCAAAGTTAGTAAAAGTAGTGAATGATAAATTAGATGATGTAAGAAAAGAGTGATTATGTGAAAAATAAGGAAAACATTATTCATTAAAAACAACATGCCTAGAAATATAAACAAAATGAGTTTTTTAAATTAAGACATTTATATCCTTTATGCTATGAGTTATATCAAATAAATATGTTGGAACTATTTAAAAAAAATGCATATTTGGAGTTTTTAAATAAGGGAAGCATTAAGAACTACAAATATATAAATTAGAGTAATTATAATCCTTACTAAAAATATTAGCAAAAAGTGTTTTCTTACTAATTTTTTAGGAAATAGGTAATCTATTAATCAGATAAATTGCAGTTAAAAATGCATCCACCCAAATTTTAATAGGAACATTTGCATGGATGACTAAGGTTAACTCAGTTTTAACGATGTGGCAATGCTTATGTTCAACAAATCCATTTTATTCTAGCATATATAGTTAATAAATATAATATATAATTCCACGAAAGACCAAGTGATTTTTCAATTGATGTGAAGTGAATTCCCAATCACATCAGATTGAAAGTTTTTTTTTTTTTTTGACAAAGAGCTTCTAAATAAGAGCTTGAAATATGAGAATACATTGAAAGAAATTAGATTTATTATTTTAAAGGATATAACCAAGTATAAAGAGTAAATTCATCAACAAAAATTACATAATTTTGAAATTTTGAGAAGAAAGTATCAAGGCAAGGCCTATATCATTATAGATATTTTAAAGGAAAGGTGGAAATGGATTTTGAATTGTTAAAGAAAAGTTTACAATGTTTTCTAAGTTGACAACTATTGTATATAGTATTTTCAATTAACCAATGCAATACATTGATAATTTTGTTTAAAAAAAATTGCAGAAATTTCAAATTAGGATAGCCTAAGCAAGTGGTCTATATATCTGAGCTAACTATTGAAGATTTGATAGCAATAATAGTATAGACTTCTATAAGTGGTCCTTTTTCAAGTGCATACAAGCCTCCTTTTCTATGTCTTTTTACCAAGATTTAATTCTTGTGATCCTTGATAACAAACTCATCAATATCAAAAGTAATAGTATAAAAATTATCATCAATAAGCTTACTTACATATAATAATTTTTTTCTTAATTTCAAGTATAACCAAAAGATTATTTATTAAAAAGCTTACTATGTGAGATAATAATTTTTTTCTTAATTTCAAGTATAACCAAAATATTATTTATTAAAAAGCTTACTATGTGAGATGTTCAACAAAGTTTTGCCAATATGTGTAACAGGTAAAGCTTGACCATTATTAATAAATATAGAATTGTTATCAAAATAGTGTTTCAAGGATTTTAGATTACCTTCTTAATTTGTCATATGAACATTAGTGTTAGAGTTAGCATAAAATTTTAGATCATCTTCATCATTTAAGTTTAACATAATAAAGGCTTCTCAGTAGTGTATTACATATCATACCGGTATCGGTACCGGATTTGTCTAAAAAATAGTACTGTACCGGTACCTGTCAATACTGGTACTATTTCGGATAATTATTTAAAATTATAAGTTAATTTCTAAATTTTATAAAATTTGCAAAATGATCTATAAATGTATTATATTGTATAGTTTTTAACTTTACTTTAAACCCAAAAAAATTAAAATACAAAATTTTTCTTCAATTTTTTTTAAAATTTTTATTTTTTTCGATACCGGTTGGTATCGGCCGGTATGCGTTGTTTTGGTCGAAACTAGTCGGTACCAACCGGTATTTACTTCTGGAACGGTATTTGACCGTTCCGTTCCGGTTTCGGTCCAAAACGGAACTGTATTGAATACTTTACTCCTTAGACATTTTCTCCATTCGAGTCATAATTATATTTATAAAAGCAACTAGTTGTTGTATGATTGGTTTGTCCACATATTTGGCAAGGTATTTGACTGGTGTTCTATTTGCTTGGTGCCCTTTTCAATTGTTGTTTGATTTTGAGTGATTTTGGACATATAGAGGTTGATAATTGTTACGAGAATGATTTTGAGTGAAAGAGTTTTGACCTTTTCTTATATGGATGCCTTTTCCTTGATGCTTACCTCTTCCTCATCCTCTTTGTCTAATTAATGCTTGATAATGATTCATTTCTTATTTGTATTCAGTTAAAAATATCTACTTAAAATTTTATAAAGACATAGTAAATTAGTTAAATGATGTATATGATGGTTTTAACAAAACTGCAATTCAAAATTCTTATATTTATCTCCAAGTCCTAGTGAGACTTGGAAAACTTTGCCAATATCTATTGGAGTTTAATGATTTTCCTATATTGGAGATATTGGAGATTATTGATTTTCCTATATTTAAGGTCACTATTCCTCATAACTTCAAGATTATACAGTTGTCATATATCATTATATGTCCTTTTTAGGATAAATTAAAATCACTTATGTATAGCTATTTATTAGTTTCCCTATCATCATTTTGTAATATACTCTATATGTTTGTATTCTCTTTCAAAACTAATTAAGGTTGATACAAATCTTTTATTGTCTCTCTCATTCTTAAACCTCTTTCAACTTTTTGTCATGATATTATAACCATGGCAGAAAATAGACTTATAATTTACAAAATTCAAATGGTTAAATTTAATACTGTCTGCTCACACCATGATCCTTTGTCACCGCACATTCTTCACAAATCGGATAATCTGGGTACAACCTTGGTTACATGTCTTCTAAAAGAAGAAAATATCCCATTTAGAGATGTGCAATAACATATGCACTTCAAGCTAAAAGTAGGTTTGGCTTTGTAGATAGATCTATCCCACGTCCACCATTTGGTTCACCCATTGAATTTGCATGGGTCAAATTCAATTTGATGGTCATCTATTGACTATTCATCTCTTTCCACCCCACTCTTTATGATAACGTGGCGTACTTTGAGACGGCACAAGAGATTTGAAAAGATCTTAAAGTGCAATTTTCATAAGGAAATGTTCCCAGTATTTATATCAGCTGAAAACTGAATTACTAAACACTTTATAGCAAGGTATGACTATTTCAATATTACATTAAATTAAAAGGCATTTGGGATGAACTAAGTACATACTCTTAAGTTCTATCATGTATGTGTAGTTTGGCAAAGATGTTTGCTGCTAAAAAGGCAAAGGAAAAAGTGCATTAATTTCTCTTAGGGTTAAACGAAAAGTATAACACGATTTGATCTTAGATTCTCAATACAAATCCATTACCCTCATTAGCTTGGCTTTATACATTAATCACTCAAGAGGAATAAAAACAGTCAGTCATTGCATTGCGATCTTCTTCAATTTAGGATTTGAATTTTCTTTCTAATAGCAACAAGAGTAAAAATAGTAATAATTGAAATAAGTCCACAAATAACCGCGACCCCTTCAAGTCATTTTATGAACAAGCATACCAAAGAAATATGTTTTGAGTAATATGGTTATCTAAAATGGTAGGATAAAGGGAAGAAATCGAACAACGGTAAGGCAACCAATAGTTCACAACATTTTGAACATCCTGCAGTCTATAATGACCATCCCATTCATGGATTGATAAACAAATAGTACGCTCAACTTATATATCTTCTAAATCTCGAAAAGAACGTTGATTCTATAGTTAATTTTATAGATAAGGCAACTTCTATATCCAATAATAATATTGAATGGATTTTGGATTCTAGTGCTTTTGATTATATGACTTGTTATAAGAATGCCCTTTCTTGTCATAAATCATTAACCCAATATTCACCCATTAAAATTTTAGACGGTTCACATACCTTAACTAAATCTTATGGGAATATTTCACTTACACCTATTGTTACGTTACATAATGTTTTGTATATACTTTCTTTTACATGTAACATTATTTCTATTAATAAGCTAACCAATACATTAATTTTTTATTGCCCTTTTCTTTCCTTCATTTTACGTATTACAGGACCTAGCTACAATGAGGTTAATTGGAATGAGTGAATTATGAAATGAACTTTATTCAGGCAATCAGAACCCCTTTACATGCTACTAATTCTTCACGCGCATCTCAACTTCATTTGTGGAACCGATGTATTGGACACTTACCTTTAGAAAAAGTATTATCTCTCAATCTAGGTCCTTATTTTACTAAGTATTTTAATAAATATTGTGATCCTTGTCATCGATCCAAATAGACTCAACCATCTTTTTCCACTAGTTCTATTAAAACTTATACGTGTTTCAAATTGATACATTGTGATGCTTAGGGACCATATTTCACTGCCTCCTTGTCTAGTGCTCACTAATTTTTAAGTATTGCCGATGAGTATAGTTGAACCACTTGGGTTTACTTACTTAAAACTAAATTAAAATTCTATTTTAAACTACTGTTTTTCCTTGTTATGATCACAATAGAGCCTCATGATTTCAAGCTGGATTACTTATAAAATTTTTAGGTGAATGAGTCTTAACAACAACTTATTTGATAAATTATACCCTTACACCTCTTTTATCAGGAAAAATCCCTTTTGAAGTTTTATTTTCTAGGCAACTAGATTATTCTCATCTTTGAGTTTATTATGTATTTGTTATTCTTCGTTATAAAGATAATTTTCAAGAGCATGCCATTACTTACATGTTCATTGGTTACCTATATGGTCAAAAAGAGTATAAAGTTTGTGATTTGATCACACACAGATGGTTTATCTCTAGAGATGTATTGTTCTATGAACATATATTTCCTTTTCATAACCAGTTGCTCTTAATCCCCCCTTTGCCTCATACATCAGTTCCTTTGCCTATTCTTGACCACGATCCTATATTTTCACGACCTGCTTACAACTCAGATCATCTCATTATCACCTCTATTGATATACCCACATCATCATAGATCACTCCACCATCCTCACGCCCATCTCATATACGATGATTACCTTAACACTTTTGTGACTTTCATGTTGATTAGCCTAATCATAATATTACATCTCCTACCTCTTTTAATCATGCTTCCTCAGGTATGCCCTATCCTTTTACTCATTTTCTCTCTTATTCTAAATTTACTTCGCCCCATATTCATTTTCTAATAGTCATCACCCAATATGATGAGCCCAAAACGCAAAACGCAAAACCTAACCCTGACTACAGTTATGTTTCTAACCGGTTACTGGCGGTATAATAACCAACAGTTATGGTTTAAAAATCGTAAACGTGATCAACGATTTTAAACCGTAACCGGAACCATTATTAATAGTTTCGGTTATGGTTAGACTAATTTAAAAATCTTGAATCGGCGGTTAAACCAGCAGCTTATTTATAATTATAAATTTTTATCAATTAATTAACTAAAT
>JAOXYD010197892.1:0-22749 GCA_028565735.1 Pinacopodium congolense | reverse complement strand
TCCTTAATGAAACACCAATCATGAATTTGAAAATACCATGGTAAAAAGTCTTGAATTACCATAGTTAGCCCTGAATTGAAAGTATGAACACTAATGAAATCAATAAACTCAAATGCGTTCTCACCTTCAACCTTATATTGCTTGACAAATGC
Source organism: Pinacopodium congolense (assembly GCA_028565735.1). NCBI lineage: Eukaryota > Viridiplantae > Streptophyta > Magnoliopsida > Malpighiales > Erythroxylaceae > Pinacopodium > Pinacopodium congolense. The sequence goes on along the minus strand of JAOXYD010197892.1, from coordinate 22,597 downwards.
ATCATGATTAACATAATTAAGAATCTTCAAAATATTGTCTTCAATTTGAGATTCATCCTCAACACCAATGAAATCAACATAAGCATTATCCATTTGATCATCCAATGGGAAGGAACAATCACTTTTTTCACTTAGTAACTTTATTTTCACTTTCAACACTTTCCTTACAATCATTAATCTCTACCATATGATTTCCAAAAGGAATTGGAAAATCATCATCATCATCCATAGCATAAACTTCTAACTCAGTTGACTCATATTCAACAGATGGAGTTAGATTAATATATGTGATCGTTTTCATTAATATTTCTCTCAAATTTGGATAAGAACTTTCTAATTCTTGAATTATTGATTGATTTTTGGCTAGATGCTTATCTAATTGAGATACACTGAATAAGGGTACTCGCAATTTTTGAAATAATTGAAAAGATCGCCTAAATAAAGCATATAATCTTTGTGGATATGGAATCCTAGGTTGGTAAGGATGGACATTTGAATAACCAAATAACCTAGATGAATAATTTCCATTTCTAGCTTCTTTTACTTTATTACTTCTTTCCATCTCTTCTCTTTCACTCACATCCTCCTTTTTATGATCATTTAGTATAGTGATGGCCATAACATGCTTTTCAGAAGTAGGTTCAGACATAGAGTAAAGGTTGAGATAACCGCTCATCTAATATTCGAACAATCTGACTTACTTGAGTGTCTAAATTCTTAATTGAATCTTTATGGGATTGCATCCTAGACTCATTGCTTTGAATATACTTCATGAATGTATCTTCAAAATTAGACTTTTCTTGACCAATTGAATTAAAAGGAGGTTTAACTTGAGGATTGACGTGGGAATTTTGGTAGTAAAAAATGGGGTAGCTTTCCTTAGAAGGCTTATAAGAGTCCACTCATTGCCTAGTATAAGAATAATGGTTTTGACTAGGATCAAAGGAAAAAAAGGGTCTTAATTGACTATCTATAGATGCATGAAGGGTACTACAACAAAAATCACAAGTTATAGGAAATTGAAACATATCACTACCAAATGATTTAATAAACTTTCCAATTGCTTATTATGATCTACCAATTGAGCTTGAAAAATTGGGGTTTCAGTAATGGCATGAGCTTTAAATGGTTTCCTACAAGAAAGCTTAAAAGTGCATTGAAAGCTATTAGATGCCATGTCCACGATCAATTTGTATGCTTCACTTGGGATTTTGCTCACCAAAGTTTCTCCAAAAGCAACATCTATGAGACTACGAGTGGATGGTATGAGTTATAAGTAGAAGATATGCACATGCTTACAAATACAAAAGTTAGGCATTAGACATTTAGTAAGTAGCTCTCTAAATCGATCTCAAGACTCACACAAACTCTCACCCTCATATTGCTCAAAAGATGAAATCAAAATTTTCAATTTAGCTATCTTAATTGGGGGAAAGAATTTAGCTAAAAGGCGATTAGTAAGATCATCCCAAGTTGTGATAGAATTAGGTGGAAAAGTGTTCAACCATGTGCTAGCTTTATCTTTAAGAGAAAAAAGAAATAATGTGAGTTTAAGAGCATTGTTTGAAATTTTAGAATTTTGATAGAGATCACATATGTCCAAGAAATTACATAAATGATCATTTGGATTTTCCAAGGATGAACCACTAAATTAAGAAGACCTAATCATAAAAATGAGAATATATGGAATTTTGAAGTCATCTGAGTCTATCCTAGGTCTAGCAATGCTAGATTTAGGACCGCTCCTAGTTTGCATAACCAATTCCAACATGGTTAGTTCTTTATGGGGTTGAAAAACCAAGTTCTCATGATGTTCCATTTCTACATTGAATTGATTCTTACTAAATAGGCAATCAAGATTAGCACAAGTTAAGAATCAAACTCAAAGAAATAAAAAGAAAAATAAAACCTAAAATAAAATAAAAACAAGCAAAAAAACTTAAAAGACTATATAAAAAATGTACATCCTAGAGTAATTGACACTAATTTTTCTAATATTAACAAGAACACATCAATTAATTTCCCAGTAATGGTGCCAAAAACTTGTTATTCATTGGTTGAATTGATTAAAATTGAGAGTTCTTTAAATCTATTTTACTTTGAAAACCAAAATGAATTTAATCGAAAACTAACATGACGTAAGGTAAGTGCACCTATTGAACAAGTAATAAAGTAGAGTAATTTTAAGATTCTGAATGTCAAACTCATGGGGAAAATGGTGTTTTTTAGTTAAATACTAGATTAATTAGGTTACAATTATCCAAGAAATTATAAATTACTTCATTAAAAATATGAAAAGATAAAATTACTAAACTATCCTAATTTTCTTAATTTTGCTTCAAAATTTTGCAAAATTGAATTATAAAATGATTCATAAAATTACTGAAAATTATAAACTTGTGGAATCCAGCTTAAGATTAAGTGATTAAAGAATTAATTGAGCTTAAAATAATTTCAAAGGCTAGATTAGAGTTCCTTCACGAATTTAGGACAAAGGTATGGTTGAGACTTATACCTTTTCTCTATTAAACTTAGTTTAAAGTTTGGTTATGCTTTAAATCTAACCAATGGGCTTTAATTTCGAGAAGGTTGATTTTTGGATTTAGGATCTTAGATCTCTAACTCTCACAAATAATCAAATTTTTGGTCATTCATTGATTGATTTATGTTGTTTGTTGATTTTTCCAACAACCTAGGTAGATTTCTCGGATCTTAGATTATCTTTCACTCTAATATTATGTGATCAATCCAAAATCATAACTTTAAGACCTTTAATAAACAAAATTAGACCTTATTTCATACCTTTAAATTCTTCTAAAACATTAAAACATAAATATAAAGCTGAAAAATGGATTTAAGCACACATAATCATTAACTCATAAAAAACATGCATCTTAAGCCACATACTTTAATAGATATATAAATATAAGCTGAAATAAGTAGTTTAGAAGTTACAAAACATATTTAGAAAGCTTTTGAACAAGTCTTGAACTCTTCAACATGATCTAGACATCAACACAACTTCAACTTCCATAAGATCTTGCAAGAAAATGAAAGAACATTCAAGAATAGACATATAAGAATATGAACCTTTATTAATCCAAAAAATAGGAGAAAATAAGTAATAATCTAAGTTAAGAAACCCCCTATGATGGTTTAGAAACTTATATACACATCTTAACTTCAATCTCCAACAAATAGCAACTTAAAATACACAATATAACTTAAATTACAAGTGTTTGAAGCCTAAGAAATCTAAGAAAATCTAAGAGAGAAGAAAGAGATTCTCTATTTAATGTTAGATTTGAAATTTGCTACTCTAATTACGTGTTGTTATGTTTTTCCTTGTGTTATGTAGCCTCTGAAGACTCCTACTTATGCTAGCTGACAAAGTGGATAAGATAGGAGTATGTTATAACTACAATTGTGGAGATTTGGAGTTGAAATTATTGACTGCTCCTATAATGACGGGCTGACTATCTTCAACGGCACCTTACTAGATGATGAACTCATTGCAAACTATTAAAGAATAAATTCTTAACTACCCAAACTATGCAGTAATGATGAGTTAGGGTCGAACCACAAAGAGTTGGGATGCAAATTCTATTTCAAATATTGCAAGAAAAAGAAAAGAAAACACCATGAAGAGATGAAAGTGCAATTAGCTAAGATGCAATGAACACAAAAAAAGAGACAAGCACAAAGAAAATTTAGGCAAGACTAATAACAATAGCAAAGAAGTGGGTAGGAGATACCTTTAGGATTTCAGGATGATTATTGATCCTTCAATCTAAATAAAAGGTACTCTAGTCGTGATGCTAGCATATAGGCTCGAATAAGCTCTTAAGCCCTCAATTATTCTAAATTGGACAAATCTAACAAGCTCTAAAAATGCCCCTATCCCCATCTATAACTTAAAACAAGTTCTCTAAATTTAATAGTGAAGATGCCTTAAGTATTAAGGAACGACTAACTTAAGATACTTACTCACAAGTTCGGAAGGTGTAACATAAAGTTATGGGACTGTAGATTAGTTGATTAAGTATCCTAAAAAATTTAATTAACCTATTGCTACTTTTGGAAATTGTTATGGATTATTACATATCACACGCTCAACCATAAATTTTGTATTAGAAAGTTACCTAAAGGGTGATTAAGCCTAGAGATAACTCCTAATTTATGACATTTAACCTAAGTCCCAAACTAACCTAGACAACCAAGCACCAAATTAAGCATAAAATCAACTCCATTTTCACAATTTTCATCCCTTCATTCTTTTAAAATCTCCAAGCCCCTAAGAAGACTAGCCACACAAGTTTAAGCTACCTAAAACAAAGATTAAATGAACATAAATTGTACTTAATTAATTAAAACAAAAGCTGGAAATTTAAAACATTTAATGAAAAACACAATTGAACACTTAAACTAACACAAACTTAACTTAACTGATATATTAATTTATTAGCTAAAACCTAATTCAACAAAGCTGAAATTAATATTTTGACAAAAAATTCCATCAACTATTACTTGAACAAAAACTTAAATTACTTGAACAAAAACTTAAATTACTTGAATTAAGACCTAAAATCAAGCACAAATTTTTAGTTACCAAACATCAATGAACTAAGGACATTAAGAATAAATAAAACTCCATGGAAGAACACTTCACCTAATATGAATTTTAACAAAAAAAAAATATGAAAAAACATTAAAATCCAAAGCTTAAATAAGTAAGATAAAAGCTGGAAAATTTACATTAATGAAAAAATTCAAAATTCAACACTTTACCTAATGGAAATTTATGTTACTTTAACTAATAGACAATTATCTAGAACTTAATTCACTAAGACTTAGTTTAACACTTTAAATAAAAATTACATATTATTAAAATTAAACAAAAACTAAAATTTTAATGAATTAAAGCTTAAGAACATGCATAGAAACTAATTACTAAACATAGATGAACCAAACATTCTATGGATAATTGAAACTCAATGAAATAAAGCTTTAAACAACTTAATACTCGATCAAAATAAGTATAAAGTTATAAATTAAAGGATTAAATAAGAAGAATAAAGGCTATACATAAAAGAAAAGCTTGAACTTCAGCCATCAAAGCATGACATTCAGTCGTGAAAAGGAATAAAAAAACCATGGCTAAACTATCAAACATTCAGAAAAAATCAAGGCTAAACTATCAAACATTTAGTCAACATAGATGTAAAACAATTAAAATTGAAAACAAAAACTTAAGCTATGGTCAAATGTAGAACCTAAAATAAAAAAATGAAAACAAATACAAGAAAGAATTCAATGCATGTGAGCCATACTTGTTGACTGAATGGAGAAAGCTTCTCTCCATGCTCTAGCTTGAGTTGCATTCGGCTCCACTATGAATCTCTTGACCATGAAGCTCCTTTATTGAAGTTGTTTGTCTCCCTTTAGGAAAGCTTTATTGACAATGATTTAGAAGAAGACAAAAACTCCCACACTTGTTGATATCTCCCTCCTTGGCCAGCCAAGCTCCATGCCTCTTACTCCTTTGTCCAGAAAAGCTCTCCTATATCTATTCTTCTTTTTATGTTTTATGTGTGCAGCTGTCAACCCCCTTGCCAAGGTTCTACACTAGGGCTGCATGCGCTTAATTCAAAACAAATTTAAGTCTTGCCACTTGTCCAAACTTTTCCTTTTTTAAAATCCCTTGAACACTGTTATTTTAGGCTTAAAAGAGTGAGATGTTTTGATGCCGTATTCTTTATTGATGTTATCGTTTTAGAGTTCATTCTTAGACAAAACCAACTTTGTGCTCTTGTTACAATTGTAAGCTTCCTCTTCTTTGCTTCAAGTTACTTCAAATCTTCTTCTTTTCTATATAAATTTGTATTTAATAATTAAATCTGCATCAAAACACAATATGAACATAAAATGAGAATTTATGAAATAAAATAGAGTTGAATTCATATTGAAATATATATAAAAATATCATATAATTCAACCCTATCAAATACCCCCACACTTGAACCATTTCTTATCCTCAAGTAATTTAAACTCAACCAAGAAATTCTATTAATTCATTCTAAAAGAAAATCAGGTGTATACAATCATTCAAACTTCGGCAAACTCAATTATCAAGTTACTACATATGTCATAATTACTTTTCATCAATATATATAAACAAAGTCCAATGAAGACCCCATTGATAAAAAGCAAGCATAAAACTAAGATGGAATTTTCTCATGGTGTTCACTCAGATGACTCAAGTATGTGAGGGTTGGTGTTTCATTTAAGACTCTCTCTAAGATACTGCACTACTATAGGCTTACAGATTCATCAATTCTGTACCATATAGATTACATGCCATCATGGATCAAAAGGGATTTTACTTGGTTATAATGGGGTTTGGGTTAAGGTATGGCAACAAGGGTCAAGGGTTATTAACAAGCATTTATAAAGTACTAAGTAAAAGGGATAACCTAATGTCAATTCTGAGATAAGCAAATGAATATAGCCAATTACAACTACTCATCACTAACCAATGCTACTATGTTTGATTCCTTTTTTTTTTCCTTTTTCTCTTTTTCCTTTCTTTCTTTTCATCATCATCATCATCATCATCATCTTCTTCTTCTTCTTCTTCTTTTGAATAACACAAAACAAGAGAAAATAATAGTAGCACATATCAACAAATACACAAGTAGAAGTATCTCTTAAAATATCTCAGAATAGAGTATAAAACAAAAATCCCTAAATCATAGACCTGCTTACTTAGTACTTCATTTAACTTGTGATAGGGTAAGGCTAAAGGGTATTTAGGTTCCAATGCAATGTGATTAATACAAAAACAAACATGGTTAAAAGGCTCAAAGGGGTTTGTAAAGGGGAAAATAACATGGTGGGTCATTTAAACTAAGGGATTCAAAATAAAGAAGGCCTTAAATAGTTTCCATAAAGTATGCATCTCATAGTTTCAAACCAATTCCATGAAAGTTCTAAAGATGATCTTCCTATGAGAGTGTAACACACAACAAAGAAGATAAAATGACTATAAAATACAGTCACATAGGCTTAAAAATCACATATATGACTTATGTGAAAATTCATCAAAATTTCATATATTGCCTCATTAAGCAAGTATCAAATGTTTAACTGAGTTTATGTAATCAACTACTTCAATTATTTCACATGATTCACCTTCTAATCAAACCACCTAATCAAAATTCAAGTATACAACTTAATCTTAGTCCAACTACTATGACAGAATAATATGATTCAACATTCGTAACAATAGTTCAAGTGCACAAATGCAAAAATTGTTCAAAAATTTTCAATTCAAATTGGCCCCACCCCCAACACTTATAATGGATATTATCTTCAATGTCCAAAGACAATAAAAACATAGGTAAGGGGATGAGAATAGAAGGACTCCCTTGGATTAAAGAGGTTGTATGGAGCATAACAGTAGAACTTAAAGCTGCCTTCTTGCTTTCCTATAGACAAAATAAGACAACGAAAACAAGTCAAACACACAAAATAAAAGATAAAAAGATATTTACAAAAAGAGAAAAACAATCAAACTAAAGGATACGATTTTGGTTCCTCCATTAAGTGCTTATTTTAGGTCATAAACTTAATCTTTGTTTGTTCGTGCCTTAACTTGCATAAAAAAGAATCGCGAATGCCACATGTGAATGGCACGAATAAGTGATAGATCTAACTTCATCCACCTTTGCAGTCAACTCGCAATCAGCTTGATGTCGCTTATTCTTATAGATGTTAAACTTGATTACTTATCCAATGCACTCTATCGTCAACTCCTCCTTATCGACATCGATCACTGCGTAAGATGTCTTTACAAATGTCCTTCCTAATAGAAGGAGAGGCTCTACAACCTACATATTGATAACATAGAAATTTGCAGGGAACACAAGATCCTAAACCTGCACCAAGACATCCTCAAAGACCCTATTGGGGTAAATATTAGAGCCATCAGCTAAACGAAAGATAACACGAGTAGCTTTTAAAGAACCTAACTTAAGAGTAATAAACATAGATAATGGCATAAGGTTCACTGAAGCTCCTAAGTCTAACATGCATTTGTCAAATCTCGTGCTACCAATCGTGTAAGGAATAGTGAAAGTACCTGGATCATTGCATTTAAGGGGTAGCAACTGCTTTATAACTGTTGAAATGTTTCCCCCTATATAACCTTTTCATCCCCTTTCAGTTTTCGCTTGTTGGTACACCACTCCTTCAAAAACTTCGCATAGCGTGAAATTTGGTTAATGGCTTTTAAAAGAGGGATATTCACTTGCACCTTGTGGAAGATCTCCAATATCTCTTTCTCATTCTCTTATTGCTGGGTTTTGGTTAACTTGAAAGGAAATGAAACAAGAAGCATCTTAGGGACAACAGGTTGTGAGGAATTTATCTTAGGAGGTTTGTCCTCCTTTTTCTTTACAAGCTCAATGTTCTCTTCTTCAACTTGCTTCTCCTTTCATTGTATTGACCCTTCTACTGTCTTGCCACTTCTTAATGTAATGGCATAAACATCCTCCTTAGGATTTCTCTTATACTAGCTAGGAAGTCGTGACGAACTATGAGTTTGAAGCTTACCCGCTACATTAACTAGCTAACTCAACTAATTTCCAAATTTTTCAGAACACTCCTCGCTTCCTGTTGGAGTTGGAGAGTGTTAGTAGCTAAGCTCTTAACAATTTCGTCCAATGACATACCTCTAGATGGTTGTGATGGTAATGGAGGAGGGGGCTTTGGTTAAAACTGTGGTGGTTATTGGTGGAATCCAGGTGGTGGCTGGTATCCTATTTGTTGGTACTATTGATAGATAGGTGGTCAAACATTGGAATTGTTTCCTTATTGTTGGTTATCATACTTGAGATTAGGATGATCTTTCCACCTCGGATTGTAGGTGGGAGCAAAAGGGTCATACCTCCACTGTTGTCCTTGGCAACTTCCAACTGCATTGATATGTTGTTCATCCTATAAAATAGGGCAAGCATCAGTAAAATGATCAGTTAAAGCACAAATACCACATATCTTGGTGGGTCCCTTACCCATCACTGCTTGTTGAACTAAAGATGTTAAGTATACCACTTGATGCTCCATCTTATAAATAGAGACTTCCTTCACTTGGTTTGTTGAAGATGAGACACTGTTGTGATTGCCCTAATACTGGGAGTTTGCTGCCATTGTTGCTATTAAGTTCCTAGAATCCTCTAGTGTCCTATCTACTAAGGCTCCACCACTTACAACGTCTATCATATTCCTGTCCAAAGGAAGCAAACTTTCATAGAAATATTGAATTAACAACTGGTCACTTATCTGATGGATTGGACAACTATTGCAAAGCTTTTTGAAGCGTTCCTAATACTCATACAAAGACTCCCCTGTGTCTTGTCGAATGTTGCAGATCTCCTTCCAAATGTTAATGGCTCTTGAGGCAGGGAATTACTTTTCTAGAAATGCCTGCTACATTTGCACCCATATGTTAACCGAGTCAGTGGGCAAGTTATACAAATACTCTTTTGGCTGCATCTGCTAAGGCAAAGGGAAATGCCTTTAGCTTGAATTTCTCCACCAAGACTCCCGCTGGCTTCATACCTGAGTAGGCGATGTGGAACTCCTTCAGGAACTTATTGGGGTCTGTGATGTACCCTGATCCTAATAAGCTGATGTCTTGAAAACCTGAAAAGTAGGTAAAGCATTAATTAATCTAGGTCTAATCTCAACTTCTGGCTCATCATCTGGATAAGTAATACAAAGCAAGTTGGGATTGAAAGTAGGAGTTGCAAGCTCCTTTAATTTCCTTTGATTTTGTTCCATAATATGTTCTATTTCTTCCTCCGCTGTTAACTCTTCCAAACTCACTTTAACTTCTTCTTCAAAGAATGTGAAACTATCATTCTTAAGAAGTTTTATAGGGCTTACTTGTTCTCTCTGATGAGATCTAGTACGTCTTGTAATAGGAGAAAAAGAGAAAGGATTAGGTGTAGAAAGTAATAAGTCCCTGTTTTCTTCAGCAAATTTCCTCAAATGAATATGCTTAAAAGAACCATATGACATACAAAACTAATAGAACAACAATAAAGATCAGTAAAAACAAAAATAAAAACAAAAAGAAAAATAACAATTGACAAATGTCAACTCCCCGGCAATAACGCCAAAAATTTGATGAACTCATCGCAAGCTATCAAATAATTAATTCCTAACTACCCAAACTATGTAGTAATGGTGAGATAGGGTCGCACCACAGAGAGTTGGGATGCAAATGCTATTTCAAATGTTGCAAGAAAAAGAAAAGAAAACATTGGCTATTGTTTTATTACGTTAAACATAATTAAGAATGGGTGTCTAATATTAATTTGAATGTATGGTATATACCAAACCTGAATACCTTGTTAAATGTAAAGGTACTCAAGTTTTAGTATGTGTAAGCCATGCTGGATTCCATCTATTTTATCCATGTGCTAAGTTAGAGGCATTACAATGTTAATGCTTAATGGGATCCTTCATACGTTTGCAATATGTTTAGTCGAAATAATGGCATGTCTTCTATTGGTTTGATTAGTAAACCATGTAATATTCCATTCCACTATAAAGATGTGAACATCAAATTTGATCATCTTTCAATATTTAATGTCTTAATTTATTTAGGGTTAAGACTTTTTAAATTACATGGATAGTTAGTCTCATAATGACAAAGTACAACATATTAGTGTTTTAAAAACATGTTGTTTGATTGCAACTTGTGCTTGGTAATAGAGAATCAATTGATGTCGGTCCCCAAGTTACATTAATGCAATTTATGGAAATTATTTGGAATAACAGTTTTTGTACATTTAATATTTAATGAGACAACGAATACCTAATATTATGAAATATGAAAATATACATTTCTAAAGTTTTTTTTGTTATTGGCACTCTTTTCTAAAATTTTTTGATCAAATATCAATATAAAAAATTAGCCTTGGGGTAATAAACACTTGGGCAGAAGTCATTAGGTGCAGTGTAGACAAAAATTTTAGAATTTAATAGTTGACATGGTTTCCTTAGGTATAAATTAGAGGCTCAGTTAAGAGATAATAGATTTTTCACATTAGCGGGGGGTATGCCTTGAAATTTTTGTTATGAGTAAAGATGAATGTTCTAGAGAAATATTTTATTAAATTACTAATCATGCACGCGGTTCACCCAAATAAAAAGGCAATCACGCTTAAAGCTTAGACTCCATGTCTAAACAGGTTAATTCCATTAAAGAAACTTTGTTACTGAGATACACACTTAGTAGTATTTATATCTATTGAAACTATATTGCAAGTAGCACTGATGAATTAAGAGGGCCCCAAAATTAAACATGTCTTAGGTTAGAAAAGTGACAACTTCAGATTCAAAGCAAATATAAATATTTGAACCCATTATTATCTCAAATAACTTTAAATTTTAAATTTGCTTTAGTTCTAACTAAAGCAATTTACAACCACAACCTCTTAAACATTCTAATATATTAAACGTCGCATCAATTACTACATATAAATTTTGACTAGTTTTATAGTTCCCTATAATTCCCCTAATAAAAGCAACTTAAATTTGTCAAATTTCTAGGAATATAGTTTTTCAAATTTTCAATGTGGCATAGTCATCTAAACATAGCAATTTAAAGAGTTAGATATATGTTACTACTTCTTTATGCTTTTTCAACCTTTTTCAAGGTTAGAGTATATTAATTGATGAAATAACACATATTAATTATGTTTTTTTTCATGTAGTGTATGTGAATTTCAAAGTGTATAACACAACATTGTTGATGAGGTGGTGTTGCACTTAAATGCCATTGTCAATTCATGAGTAGACTTCATAATAAATCATAACCATCCCAATGTTTTATTGATTACATCAAACTTTTACGGAATAATGCCCAAGCTATCTACCATTACAATCGCTTAATGTTTAAAGAAGCTTACAGACCAAAACCTATTCTTAGGAATCTAAAAATTACTAAAGAAGTGCCATTCAAAAGTAAAGGATACAGGTGTTTCGAGGTGATTTTAGACTTCACTCTTATTCACTTCCTAGTTAAATCCATTTTTCGTTGACAATGATGCTGAATGCAAAGCACATCAAAGACCATGAAAGGAAAAGAACACATGAGATTCATTTTAACTGGAATTTCACATCAAGCTGTTATGTTGAGGCTATCATGGTGTTGCTCTCTTATAGCTTCTTAATCACTTCAATGCTCCTACGTAAACTCTTAATAAATTCATTGAAAATACTTATAACTTTGTCTCTCTTATAAGAAGCCATAGAATGGAGTTTACTAATAGTTGAAATGTCAAAGTAATGGCCTATAAAGAAGTTTATTTGAGTTATTCCCTAAACTTCGAAAAGCCGTACAACCTTTTCCTAAGATTCCTATCTAGCCATGACATACTTATCTTTAATTCTAACCTACAACAACACAAGAAATTAACCTGACACCATAGACTTTGCACTAAATCAAAAGATATATCCTTGGAATCAAGGCACAATTCTATCACAAAATGACATGCTCGTCAGTTGTAAGAGAACCAACGTGACTGACAATGGCTAACATATAATGTACGGCTTTTTCTCTACTATGATCCATAAAAAAAATTGGATGGAAACACTTCAAAAATTGAGTACCAAAACACATCTTCACTTACTAACTAAGTGGTCAAAGCAACCGTATCTAAGATAATAACATCTATTGCTTATAGAGAAGTTATATAGAACTAAGGGGATGTATAGCCACTTGATCTATACAATAAGCCATAACATCAAAGGCTAGTCTTTTTACATGTGGTCCAATATAGAGAGCCTAAAAAATGTAACACAAAAGTTTAATTTGACATGTTTAAGTTAACAATTGGTACCCATTCTCATATACACTGCTTTAATTAAACATTGTGATATGACATGGACTTTTTAATTCAGATATTGTAAAGTTTAATACATTACACACTACCAACTCAAGGGGTCTTTTAATTCTTTTGTATAATTTCCAAATCCATATGTTAGCGTCATTTTCATTTTTCAACTATCAAGACAAAGAAGTCATTTCAATGTTAAATTCTTTATTGAAGGAGAATGGCTTGCTGTAGAAGTTATATTTAACACACTTAGGACTAAATTTAAGTTACCCAACTAATTAAAATTTTGAAATCCATGTATTTGATGTTGTTGTTTGAAGTCTTCATTGAAATTGATTGTTAATGTGTTCTATACAATTTTAGTTCTATCTTTATATTTAGCCAACATAAACTTGTTTCTTCATATGTAAATAACATCATATAATATTTTCATTACAAATACTATGTGTCATTAAAAAATATTAACCCTTATTGTATACTTTACTTATGACTTATCATTTCCTTAGCCTTTTTTTTTGTTTGTTTTGTTTTGATGGCTTATTACATAATAACCTTTAGCGACCTTGAACTTGCTATTTTGCTTTCACCATATTTTTAACCAACTGGTTTCTTTTGGTGAATGTGTATACAGCATATTTCACTCTAATTTTTGTCATTATCGCTTGACACAACAACTATAACTGTGCCCTTAGTAAACTCCATATTTGGATTCAGTATCACATGCAATATTGCCTTCATCAGAGAGAATGTGAATAAAAAAATCAGGATTATTGTATTATTTTTGACTTCCATATAACTTCTATTCCTATTTTTTTCACTCTCTCCTGACTGAACCTCCCTGATCATTAGGTATATGGGAAAATGCCATGCTTAGGGGTAGGGGTGCTTTACATTAAAGTTGTCTAACATATTGTCATTCTTTACCCTTAAATAACAAAAAAAAGTTTAATTAATTATTTTTTAGAGATGATGTTTGATGTTATTCAATGTTTGAACTTATAATAGCTATTATGGATAACAAAAATTAGATTTGAAGAAATGCATAGAATGGAACATTTTTAACTTAATGTTGAATTATGCTACTGATTATACACTTGCTTCAATATGAAGAGCTAATGCTAGTTGTCAGGGAAGATATGGTGGAAGAAATATATGACACCATTTAAGGGTGGACTATAGAAGATCCAAATGGGAATCATATATAATAACATAGTGCACACAACAGTAAATCACTGTTTCCTTAAGTTTTTTTTCTATGGGAATACAAAATCAAGGGAAAACATTTTGGTTAACTTAGTTCTATAAGCTTTTAAAACATGGAAATAGAAGGACTATTTAAAAAAAACTATTTATATATGTGCTAGGTGTCTTTCTCTACCTTATTGACTTAGTCAGTATAAGCAAACGGGTAGTTGCCATCGTCGCCAACATCAAAGACTGTGAAGATCCTGTGTGGGATCATTATATCCTATCCCATCTATATAAACACACCCGAAAGTTTCACACTACCATGAATTCCAATAGGATAGCAACATCCAAAGGTAGTTATGTTGCACCATTGATGGTATGTTAATATACCCTCATTAATTTTATTGTTTATGGCATGTCATACATCTAACACATTAAACTAGAACAATTGACATTTTGTAGAACTACAAATATTTTACCAAGATGAGTTTAAGTTTGATCACCCATTGAATTAGGGGATGTTGGCTAGAATCATGATATGGGATCAAATCACTATTGATGAGGTGATTGCAGTGGAACCATTGTTGGGAAAAAGTTTAGGAAACTTAAGGCAAGTGGACTAAAAATATCAATGCGTTATGGTATTGTTCTATATTTTGTTATTTATGTATTGGTTACTACAAATTTTGCAAACCATATAAATTTTGCATTTAGGCATGGAGCTTAAATTGTAGTTACCTACATCCTATCTTTTTATGATAGTGGATCAAAAAACATAGGGAAGAAGTTGAAATCTTTGGCCATTGGTTCCATAAAGGTGCTTATAACTGAAATTTTATGAAATTTTTTGTGAAACTTCGAGTACATATTTTAATAAAATTTAATTCCACTTTAACACTTATATAATTGAATAAATTATTAGGTATGTGGCAATGCCCAGCTTAACGAATGCAATCATAGCTCAAAAGGCATTAACATTAACTGTAATCTAACTAAGGGATATGGAGCTTATGTTGATGATAAGGAACAAAGATGGGCAGATGATGTGCAATGCAGTCTATGTGCAAGAAAAAAATTGTTTGATACCATGTGTTATAAAAGATCAGGCCATTGGTCGAAGTTAACTCCACATTTCCACCTACAAGCATCAAACGGACCCTCAATTATGTGAATGCATCCACTACATAGAACGTAGGCCTTGATATAGAAGTCTGTCGTAAGTGGGACTCTATTAAGGAGAAGGTATTACATATAGAACACTGACACATAATTGACTCATTACCACCAAACGATTAGTGCAAGACTATAAAGATTGAACTGACATCCTCCTATCACAGTGATGTGAACAGTGATAATATAATCATCAACTTGTATGTTTAAGGACAATCTAGTCATATCTAATAATTTCAATCATTTACAGATGGAAGGGATATGCATCTACCACCAGTATAAAACCCTTTTATTCAGGTATCATTTGCTAATGTTTATTGTTAGGAAATTTGATTCAAAAGGGGATACATACATAGAAAAGGATATGATATAAATAAAAGGTGATTTCCATAAATTCACCTTGATTTCCCTTAACATTTCATAATGTTTAATTTGTCAAGCTACATGAGATACATTTTTTAGAAGTGCAAGCGGTAGTGTAACTTAACTCGAAACAAATCTACATCATTTGAACCTTTGTTCATATATGAATAAAAGCATATGAAGATGGGTTCTTCTCTAAAGGCATCTATCCTTAATTATCCCAAGCCAAAATTATCATTACATGATTTGCAAACTATAGTAAATCAAAATTTAAAGAGGACAACAGGCGTAGGGACTGAAGTAAATGAAGCTAATGTATCAGTTTCATATTTTCTCCACTTTCTTTCACAAATTGCACAGGGTGACTCATGTTAAAATATTTTGATCTTATGCCTATATCATTAGTCCAACAATTGCTTATATAATGATGTCTAACTATTAATTCCAAGCATTTTCTTACTGACATATCCATAACAAACTCAAGGTCTATGCAGTGGAGCTTTTCCATAAGTGAGAATATGTTCTTTACATGCTCCATTGCAAATTCAAGGTTGAGTAAAAATGTTAACGACATCTCCTCTAATTTTCTTCACTTCCATAATACAAAGTTTCTCATAATCAATTCCAAATGTCAACTCTGACTATAAATAATTATCATGGACTATTAGAACTATGTTAGATGGTGGATCAATGTCATTGTGATGGAGAAGGGGAAGCTCCTAAACTACACAATAATTACATCTTAAACATAACTTCATAGTAAGTTTGAGTGTTTTTCCTTTACCATCGTATGGTCAATAATGAATACAATTAACTTTAATTCTTTATAGGTCAATATATTCTAGGTCCTAAAACTTTCTAATGTACACATAAGTGCCCTATCAATTTTTAAAAGCACATTGTCAATAACCATGCATGCATTATATGGAGGGATATAGAGACTGGAATGGATGCCAAAAGAGCCTCTAAGGTACATTTATATATCAACTTAATTCCTATATATTTCATCTTGTCCATGCCACCATCATGATTTTAACTTTGATATATAATTTTCCATTCTTCATATTACAATGTGGTTTCTCAACCAAGTACTGATGAGACATCATTAATGATGTTATTGCATTGAAATTATTCTTAAGAAAATCATAATTTTCAATTCTAAGGGTGTTAAGGATTGAGGGAAATTAACTAATTGCATGAGGATTGATACAACTTAATCCTTCAGCTTAAATCATTCCTTAACAGGTAATCATTAGTCATGCACTAGTGTTTGCCCCATTTGTTTTCCTAATCAATAAGCTCTCATCTTAACCTATATTATGTCCACTTTGGGTATGGAATGTAATGAAACAATTCCTTGGTCAACATTTCCTATAGCTTATGTAGTCAAATTTTCTTAACAATGCTATGAGTGAGTCTATGAATCCATTTTTTGTATTTCCTGTATTAAATTTAACAAAAGTTAGAAACAATTTGTTTGAGTTTAGTAGATGTGGTTATCTTTGTCTTAAATTGCAAACTTATTCCCATCTTATCTTGCAACTACAATGGTGGGCTATATATATGTTGCATTTTTCAATTTTAGACACGTTAATGAAGCAAGGATCATAACCTTATGGTAAGTTTTTAAAGCCTTGCCATAAAAATTAACTAATTTTAAGTGGTTAGGATTTCTTAATCATGGTTTTGTACTTACAATGACGGGTCTCAGAAGAGAATCAAAATTATATTTCTCAAAGCATGTTTTATTATGCTTGCAAATCAGCCACGAGTGAGTCTTACATCTTAGAAGAACTTCAACCATCGGGATAGTAACAACTCTACCACAAACCAATAAGAGAGAATGTTGTTTAGGTGAATATATCACCACTATAATTAGTGTAAATCCCTAATCTTAAACTATTGTATTTGGTTGATTCAACAATCTGGGAAATAATAACACTTGGGTACTTAATGTATTTCTTTTCCATGGTTACTACGTTGACATTAATTTAGTACGTGGAATAAGATAACAAGCATATATAAATATAACCACATTACATATTCCATTACTATATGCCTATGGCATACACATATCTCCTCTTTTACTCACATCTACCTTGAGTTTGTATAACCTAAATATTTTAATCCAAATAGTTAATACAACGACATCACTATCAACTGGTCTCTAATTGTCGACAAACAATAAATCCTCAATGTATTGTGCACAGCATTGCCTACAAATCTTCCAAACAATTTTAACTTTTAACCATTTCTATTTTGTCATTTTAACCATCGAAGAACACCTACCAACATTTCAACACTCATTACGAGTTTACACATGCTTATTCCAAAAGTTGTAATTACATTGTTTAACAAATATGGTGCTAAATTATCCATCGCTATGCAATAACACAAATATGAGTTCACCTACATTATAATCGAGGCAAAAAAATTCATTAAATAAACATAAATATTCACAAATTATTAGGCCAAGCCTTTGTATTTGTCATGAACATTTACTATTGAATGTTAATTATCCTTACACCCAAACAATGTCAAAAAACATTGT
The DNA here is from genome assembly GCA_028565735.1 of Pinacopodium congolense. Classification (NCBI taxonomy): domain Eukaryota; kingdom Viridiplantae; phylum Streptophyta; class Magnoliopsida; order Malpighiales; family Erythroxylaceae; genus Pinacopodium; species Pinacopodium congolense. The sequence continues at coordinate 4,417 of JAOXYD010197892.1, read as the reverse complement.
GCCACGGCAACCATAAGTGCAATTTCAAACCTACCTCTTATCACTATCAGCCATCTATCTTTTCTTATTACATAATGGTCTACTTCAAAAATATTGAAACAAAATGACACATTGAACTTGGCTCATACATATATGACAAACAATCTAGACCATTGCTAGGAATAATTGAATGAAATTAACCTATCAATAGAGCACGATTCGTCATCAAACAATGCATATGCATGTAGCGTTCCAAAACTTATACCAAGGATGGACATTGTTCATCCACGAATGATTACATCACCCTAAGTTTTAACATCACATCAGTAATTCTAGACTATCTATGTTTCTAATTTTAACATCTAAATGTAGACGATGCTTTTCCTACTAAAACTATTTTTGCAAACATTGTCACTAATTATAAAGAAAAAAGATTATAATGTACTCGAATAATACTTAGCATATACAGAGGATAGAAAAGTCATTATGTAATCATAAACCTTATTTGCATTTCTAACTTGTTACAATCTGTAAAAAATTGCTTCTTAGTACATATACCATGTAAAAAAATAAAAAATCCATCCTTAATTTTGCTCGTTTTGACATTAATTACTACATACACAGTAATTCTAAACTAAATTGTTTACATATTCCTTATAAGTCTAACTAAATCCAGTCATCATAACAATACACATCATATGTTAAGAAAACCAATTGACATATGAAACAATGCAAGAAAGTTTTGACAACCCCTTTTGATCAGAACATTTCACATATATCACAATACAATACCATTGATTTTTTCTATGGAGGATAAGTTTGTAGAAATTTTGTAACTGACTTCTACAATGACATAGGTTCTTGAATCAAGTTTATTAACATGCTGAGTTGTGCCAGGACTATTCAGCACAAAGATAGTTTGGGTTATGTTTAGGTCTTCTCGACAAGGAAATACAAGATGGATATCAATCAAAATCTTAATTATTTTTTATGAACCAACAACAAATCCAGTAATTAAATGAACCTAACTCAGTCAAAATAGTTTCTTTTGATCAAGTCTACAAAAATTTTACACATGGGAAAAAGAAGAAACAAGATTAGCTGTTAGCTATTAGATGTAGTTGTTAGCTGTCAAATTCACTAGCAATCATTATCTTATTATTTTGTTATCATTTAAATAATTGTGATCAGATTAGGTTGAGTAGTTAGAATTATCTGATCAAGTTAAGTTATAATTATTTGAATATTCCCTAGATAGTAGGAGTCTATTGTGCTTGTAATCTAGTATAAAAAAGCAAGTTAGGAAAGGGAATAAAGAAGCATTTTTTCCTCCTATCAAATTTTTGGTTATGAGAACAAAGAGTTCTCTCTAGTAAGCTCTTATTTTTATATTTTCAAAATAGGTCAAAAGGGCAAAAAAAACTAACAAATACCATTTAGCATCTAAGTTAATTTTTTATTTTAGGTTCCAAGGTCCCATAACTAGATCATAGCCAAGGGCTTGTAACAGTTTAGTATCAGAATAGCAACTTATGGGGGACTTTTAAAACTTCCAGTGGCAGTTTGAGGCTTTTCTTAATATGAACCAAGAAGATTGAGATTGCGATAAGAGAAACAAGAATAAGATCATAGAGCCATAGAGAACAAATAACAAGAGTTAGCAAACTGTTTATAAGAGCTTGCTCATGAATTCTTGAAGTATGGGGGGATGAAGGTGAAGGTAGTAGTAGTTAAGAACATACAAATTGTTGACTTGGAAGAGGATGTGTAGGGGGTGAGAATGCAGGGGCTGGAGAAGACAGCCTTTTGCACTTATCACAGGCACTTTGAATTTCTAATCATGCCCTTTAGTCTCTCCAGCACTCCTTCCACCTTTCAAGCCCTTATGAATGTTGTATTTAAGCAATTTCTATGTAAGTTTGTCTTGGTATTCTTTGATGGCATCTCCATTTATAATTGTAATTGGGAAAAACAGGCATATCATGTTCAAATGATGTTCATCTTGTTAAGGTAGTAGTACTTGTTCGTAAAATAGTTTAAATGTTTATTTACACAAACTCAAGTCTCTTACTTAGGACATGCGATTTCATATCAAGGGTAGAAGCAGACCCTTAAAAAGTGACAGCAATGTTGTAGTGGCCACAGCCAGCAACCATTCGAACATTATAGGGCTTCTTTGATCTTGCCAGGTACTATAGAAAGGTTGTGACAAATTATGGAAAATCTGCTATGCTATTGACAGCTATGTTGCGAAAACATTCCTTTATTGGGACGTAAGATTCATTAGTTGCCTTTAAAGCATTAAAATTGGCTATGACCTAAACCCCAGTTTTAACACTTCTAAAATTTGAAAAAAATCTTTATAGTAGAATATGATGCCTCAAGTTATGGAATAGGAGCTATCTTACAGTAAGAAGTTCGACTGATTGCTTGCTTTAGTTCTACTCTAGCTAAATGACACCAGCACCTACTTGCTGATAAGAAGGAATTAATTGGCTTAGCAAAAGATGTCCACCATTGGAGAGAACTTATGTATAGAGACGACACTTTCTAATAAAAACAGACTATTAAAGCCTAAAGTTCCTCCTATAGTAACGTATTATTACTTCACCATAACAAAATTAGGTTACAAACTCATGGGTTTTGACTTTATAATAGAATACCAAGTTGTCTTAAAAAATGTTGGTGCTAATACACTATCACGTAGAAATGAGGATCTAGGAATCTTAACTTCAATATCTATGCATTTGTTGGGATTGTTTGATGAATTTCGAGAAAAAGTGTCTAACGCATAAGAGTTACAGTAGCTGGTAAAATGTATTACCACTGTCAAAGAGGGCAATCTTCAGTTATATCATGAGGGGCCAATATTCTTTAAAAATAAAGTTTATCACATGTTTAAATTGGTTAGGCTACTAAAAACTATAGTTAGTGATTAAGATGTCATATTCACAAGTTTTGTTTTTGATACAATTGTTCAAGTTAGTGGTTCCAAGTTATCATTTAGCTCAGCATATCAACCTTAAAGTGATGGGTAAACAGAGGTAACTAACCATGTTATCGAAATTTCTCTTTGATGTTTTATAGTAGATTATCCACACAAGTAGATTGATTGGATAGCTTAGGCTAAATATTGCGATAACACTAGTTACCAATATTTTTTGAAAACTACTCCTTTAAAGTGGTTTATGGTTGTCCTCTACCTTGCTTGCTTTCTTATTATCCAGGTTTGGCATAACTAGAAGCTATTGATATTGAATTGAAAAATAGAAATCTGTAGCTGCAAGAGGTTCAAGAGTGTCTTTTAAAAGCTCAAAATTTTGTGAAATTTGCTTATGAAGCTAAACATTAGGAAAGTATACTTTGAGGAAGTTGATATAGTTCTTTTAAAACTTCAACCTTACTACCAATTATCCTTAAAATTCTAAAAGTAATCGCAAATTATCTCTTTGTTTTTATGACCCTTTCCTATTGAAGCCAATATTGGTTATGTAGTTTATCACCTATCACCCCCTTTAGAAGCCAAAATGCACCTAGTATTTCATGTTTCGTATTTAAAAAAGTGGCATGGTCCCAACACTAATACACCTCAATTACCTGTAGTTTACTAAGGTGAAATATAACCCACTCCTAAAGCTATCTTACACTTATAAACTGAAGATGACTCATAAACTGAAGTGATTAACCTTTCCAGAATATTTAACGACCACATGATGCTCATGGCTGAATACAGAACCCAGGTCGGCCTAACCTCCTGCTGAACATGGTCTAATGTCAAGCCTCGGCCCATTTGGAATACAGAACGTGGACAAAAAGACCAGCAGAAAATTATTGATTTACAAAACAAAATAGGAGTGGCACAGACTATAAAAAAACATTTGTACGAACAGCTCATCTCTATACTGAACAAGAAATTAACTAATTACAACGCTTCTCGTTTTTCAGCATACAAGATAGAGGCCATAAACTATTGAAGAAATTGACAACATGGATCAAGCTCACTTCAGTACTCCGGAGTTTCCAAAATGCTGGAGGGCTGCTCATTGAATAGTATAGGTTTTACCAATGGATGTTTGGAAAAGAGTCTTCGAAGAAATGATTGAATAATCCCATTAGGGACCTCACAATTCACTATTGTAACAGGACTGGAAAGTTGAGGCAGTTTTCCCCTTAATCAATCTTTTTAAAGTAAATTGACGTGTCACTTGAGGCCATATTTAGAATGGTGCTTACTTCTGGCTTTGTTTGGCTCGAAGCTTTTGCTCCAAAACAGCTACTTCTGTCTCAAGGCCGAATATTCGGTTAAGTGCATGCATATTCTCAAGGGTTTCACTTAGAGTTCGCCTATCGCTTCCATCGCATCTCAGATGCTGCATTGGACCATGCAGAAGCTTAGTCACTATACCACGGCTAAGATCATCCACAGCTCTAATTGTTT
>JAOXYD010197877.1:0-22752 GCA_028565735.1 Pinacopodium congolense | reverse complement strand
AATGTTGGTCTCGAATTAAATTATTAAATTATGCATGAAAGATAGATTAATTTGAGCTAATTTTGTATGTGGCCAACTGCAATCAAGTGGCTAGTTTAAAAATAGATTTTTTAGGTCTCCAATAAACAAAATTCAGTCCCATGAACATCAATAAAAGCTTACTTAATTTATTTACACATAAATCTTTAGTTGAAAATTGATTTACCGACATATTAATCGAAGTAAATAAAACAATCATCTTAAGAATCATACTTTGATTAATCTTAATATAAGAGCTAAATAATGAGTTAAGAAGTTACAAAACGGCCATGGACATCTCTTGGATGATTCAAAAACTCCTCGACTTGATCTATACTCTAAAATAGCTCTAAATCAACAATAAAAGTTCATAAAAACCGAAGAACATGAGAAGATACAAACTTAAGAACAACTCCTTGATTAATCATGAAACATAAACACTATAACAAGTATTCTGAATTAGAAAACCCCCTAAGTTGATCATTAAATTCATATTGATTTCTTTACAACAAGCTTCAATGCTTAAAAATCTAGAAAAAATGTAAACACATGGATTAAAGTGTTTCAAAATGAAGAACTTCCTAAGAATACTATAGAGAAAGCTAAAAATTAGAGAGAGCTTTCATAACTGATTTCTCCCTTAATTATGGCGTGTTCTTTTATTTTGTTTTCCCTTTTTAGAGGCTTAATGATAGCTTCTATACCTCTACTAGACAAGGGGATTAAATGGAAGCATGGTCCAACCACATGGAGATAGGGTGGATGATTTGCTTGTTTGCACCTACAACGGTAGGTTCACTTGAACATCAACAATGTCATTAAAGGGTGGCTAAACTGTAGTTAATGCCTTGTTCTTGCCTCTTTTAATGTGAGTTACTAGACCATCAATGGTGGTCACTCCAAACCATCGTTGATAGTCTAGAAAATGGAAAATCTTCTATATTTTTTCTTTAATCTTCTTTGTTGATCAACTTCCTACAAATTAAACATTATAAAATATAAATTTGACATTTAAATATTATATTAGGGGTTGAAATTCATTAAATATGCATTAAAAATCAATCAATTTGAACCATAATAGTTATCCTATATTTACGAATTTGCCTATCCTCATGGAAATCAATTGCTCCATTTTCTTAAAATAGTCTACAATTATAGGAAAATTAATCCAAAATCAAAAGCACATTTGTTGAAAATATTTTCTTAATCTTTAAAAAATAATGACTAATGGAAAAATTATATAATCAATCAATCACATCGAATTATAAATGCATTTAAATCATTTCATGTGTTTTCAAATTTAACCTAAATCATAAAAATCAATTCAACATGTAAAAGGCAAATACGCTGAGTTTAATGCACCAACTTTTAAACACTTTTATATCATTTATTTATTTAAAGACATAATTTAATTTAATATGTTAACTTTCAAAATTTCGTTGAGAAGTCACTCAATCTTTTAACACGAAGGTAAACATTTTGTTATAAATAACCCTCAGTTAATTAATTGAGTCACCTCACATCAACAGACTATTAACACCACACAATATCTTCAACCTTATGAGTTTTTATATGATTAAATGTCAATGGGGTGAATTTTTGCGCACTTATTTATTATTTATTATTATTATTTTTTAGTTAATTTTGGTTCTTTTTCATTTTTTTCTTTAAATGATAGAAGTTTCTTAAAAGAAGTCATAAAATTACTCCATAAGTAACATTTTATACATGGAATATCATTATGATCATCAGGTATCCGCTATCCAAATTATAAAGTGAATTAAAACCATTTAGCCATTATTAGTCATAATTAACCATATAACATTTCAAATTGTCGAAATAATTGAATTTAAAAGAAGACATGTTCAATAATAAGCATCAAAATTGAAAATATTTTCTACAAATTATAGACTATTAAGGGAAAATTTATAAAATGATATTCTATAAGATAATAAAAGTTCAAGTGTGATAAATCATTAAATCCCTCCCCTACACTTAAATAAAACAATGTCCTTACTATTTAGAACAAAAATAAAGCATAAGAGTGAAAGGTATAAGGGATAAGAATACACCATTTGAAGATATTGGAAGCATTTAGAATCTATTAAAGTATTACAGCAACTGAAATCACAAAAAAATATTAAGCACAAAATATAGAGAAATAAACGAAAATATGCTCCAATATCATAAATTTGTGATCAAGTACATCCAAGGAGCCAAATACAATTGAAAGGAAATAATAAAGCCTGAAAACACAAAAAGCAACTAAAGTATCTAGGAAAAAAGAAAAGGAAATAACAAAAACAAATAACAATCTACCAAAAAAAAGCCTATAACAAAATGAAATAACAATATAAAAGCAACTAAAATGTATGACTATCCTTATCATGCTCTCTTTAACAACTCCTCGATATGCTCAAGCCGAAGCTCTATACGATCTAAATGCTCACAAACGTCTTCACAAAACTCTAAAATCTTAGAAGAGAGTCGAGTCTCCATCCTTAACAATATAGATATAATGTCAATATAAGGGATATCCACTCAAAAGTAGGTGAAGCTGGATGTGGTGGATGAACACTTTGGGTAACCTCAGAAGAAGCCTCACCCATAGCATCCTTTAGCACTGCAAGAGGGACATTATGAATGGGTGGATCATCAGATCTCTCACCCTCCTACAACCTATGCCACTGTCCTCTAATACAAACATATTTCCACAACTTAAGTATGGCTGTGGTGATTTGAGCCTAACGTACACTAACCTTAGACTAATTAGAACCCTAAGGAACTCCTGCTATATAGAAATACGAGTCAAAAGATAAGGAAAGTAGAAGTTCTTGCTTAACCTTTGTAACTTACCACATTATGCATGGCAAGAATAACAAAACCAATTAAAGGTCAACCCCTAATGGCACCCATATCATGCAACATATTATACGAAATAAAAACATCCCAGAATCACATCTCAATAAGTCCATTAGCTCTAGATGCCATATTAGCACTTAATATTTCTACAATGATACGCTCTCAAACCCTTAAAGTAGAAGTGATAAAAGCTCTAGAGATCCTCCTAATTAAACCTAAGGCGTCTCGAGCTATAGCAATGAAAACATTCAGATCGGACGAAACTAAATCTTCATGGAAAGTATCCTGTGCTTTCACATATATATGTCTCTCAACTGATACTCCTAATAAGTCCAAAATGAAAGTACTTGGAATATAAATAAGATTACCTCTAATAGTGGACCTGAACTCAATATTATTGGCCTCTTCCTTCTCCTTCATGCTCATGAAGAACTCGAAATTAATGTCAGATAATAAGCCCAGCAATAGTAAGCACCGACTCCCAGCCTAAACCTATAAAAGCAATGTAGACATCGAACTTGGCCTCCTTGTCTGGATGGATCGCACACTCTACAATAAGCTTATTAGCTCGATGATCATGGAACTAATCAGCATTCTCTCAGGGGGTGAACCTATCAGCATAAAAAATGTTCCTTTTGTGAGAATGTTGACCTATAGATGTCATAGACACCATATGACTAAAAACTGTTCTAAAAGTGGTCGAAAGATGTTCAAAAATGGTCTCAAAATGAGTAATATATTCTAGTCACCCTCGTAAAAAAAATTCCTTAGTTGCTGGAAAATTCCTTTATGACTTTTGATAATGGTTTGATGTAAAATTGGTACCAAAGAATAGCTCTTGACAAGTAGAGTGGATTGATACCAAAATTACAACAAAAAAACCCAATAAAACAATAAAAAAATGGATTAGAAGAGGAAGGGGTAGCAGTTTGATTTCAAAGGGTTGATTTTTAGGTGTAAATGGTGTTTTCATGATGGAAAAGTGAATGGGGAGTGATTTGTGAAGAAAAGAATCAAAAACCAAGAGATTTGAGTACAAAAGCAGTGAAAACAATGGAAAACAGTGGTTTTCAAGGAATGGCCAGAAGTTTGGGTGTTGTTAGAGGTTGAAGATGATGAATATTAAAGAAAATAGGATTTTGTAGTGTTTTTAAACAAAACTATGTCATTTTTTTGTTTGTCATAAGCATCAATGGTGGTTGCTAGGTCTTATAATGACACCATTGATAGATGCTTAAATTGTCATTGATAGTGTTAATTTGCAAAGATCAACGGTGGTTCAACAATACATTAATGGTGGGTCATCAGACCACTATTAATTGTTTACTTAGACATTAAACACATGATTTAAACCCTAAAAACTTTATCAAATTCCTCCTAATTCAAGATTCAATAAAAATAATAGGATTATTTATTAAATTACTCCAAAATTAAAAATTTAAACACTCAAGAGTCACTCACACCAAAAACAAGCAAAACACTAAGGAATGCACACTAAACTTAAATAAAATACACTAAAAAGCTTCAAAACACTAAATAAATGGGTTTAGAGTTATTTAGTGGCATAATATGTCTTTTGGAGATACCAAAAAGTTATTTGACCTTTGAAAGAACTAAATAAGATCGAAACTTGTTGAAAAAGAATACCACAATTAACATTTCCTTTTCAGTGGTGGTGTAATTCATATGGGCACCATTTAAGGTATAACTTGCATAATATATCGAATTAAAATTTTTTCCATGCCTTTACTCTAAAACAACACCAACTGCATAATCACTTGCATTATACATTAACTTGAATGGAAGAGACCAATTAGTTGATACCAAGATACGTTCACTAGTGAGCTTCTCTTTTAATAATTGAAAAGAATGCATACATTATCATTAAAATTAAAAATTGTGTCTTTAGTTAATTGATCACTTAGGGACTTATATATATTGGAATGATGAGTATGTGAACGAGTAAGAAAAGAATAGTGAGGAAGAAGTGATGTGAAAGATGATGAAGAAGTTGAGAAGGAAGAAGTGTTGGGTGAAATCCGAAATAAGAACATTTATTAAGAATCTATTCCATTCTCCTTTGTGAAACTACCCATATTCAAGTTGAAATCTTTACCTTCATGCTTGAGATATGCCTTCTTAGGTGAGAGGAAAACATTACCCATTATTATTTTTAACAAATTGACTTTGGAATAAGAGGAGAGGGTAGTCAAGAAGAGAAAGAGGAGGATTAGAGCAATGTTGAAGTTATTTTCAAGTAATCTCAAAATTCAGTGGAGAAAAACATTTAAAGTTACTGAAGTTTACAAGTATAGGACTCTTGGGAGAAAACCATTTAAAGTTGCTCAAGTTTATAAGCATGGGACTCTCAGGATAGAAAAATTTAAAGTTGCTTAGGTTTACAGGCTTGGGACTCTCTAATTGGGAAACTCCAAAGTAAAAAAGATGTAAGGGTAATAGGCATTATGGTAAGTTATATATTGGAGAATTTCTCTCAAAAGAAAGGGAAGTAATATTTTTTCCTTTCTATTGTTTTGATATGTTATGATTGATGATTGGTCAAGCTATTGACCTTAAATTTACCATATTATGATCTTAGACTGGTTTTTATAAGTTCATGTGATTGTTTGTTGCAATTTTGATGTTTAAGTTATCTTTAAATGCTTTCTTTTTAAATTTATTGATGTTAATTAGTCAAATACAAGCTTGGTATTGTATCTTGTTAATTTTAGGTTTGGTGAATAAAACAAGTTTAGATCCCCTTTCTATAAAGTCTTCAAATCATATGGAATGGAATACACATTCTCCAACCATGCCTACAAGTGGACTTCAATTTTTAGGGGAGTTTTATTTTCCTTCTTTCTTTTACAGTTCATGCACTTTATTTTTTTTCATCCTCTAAAATGAAGATAATCTAGGATTAATTTAGGGGGAGGGGATGAACTTGAACATGATTTTTCATTTATACAAACATTTGTAATGGGAATATTTTGAATATCTCATCTTTGAACGCTTGAAATTAGGTGTTGATTATTAATTAAGGTATTTTAATTCAATCAATGTTTTTGATTTTATGAGCATTGAGCAATTCTTAAATGATTTCTAACTAAAATTTATCTCAAAAATTTTTGTTTTTCTTCTTTTCTTTTGAGTCATTTCATGTGTTTTAGGTGATCTTAGTGTATAATATCAAGTTATTAATGTTGTTGTTTATGGAGTGACATGTGAATATGGAATATGTTGTGATTTAATGAATGAAAGGTTTATATGTGTTTAAATGAAAAGAGAAAAACAAGTAGCTCCGTTAGCTTTATACCTATAAAAAGATTAAAGTGCATGAGTGGAGCTAGTAGCATTTGTGAATTTGGTCTAACTAAGCAATTAAGGGTGTTTACGACAAAATGTTCATCTTTGTGTAAAAAAACTGGATGACATTGCAAACAAGCCAAAAGGGAGAATCAAGCAGAGTAATTAGGGGACATTTACAAAAAAATATTTTTCCTTGCATCAAAAGAAAAGGTGAATCCTTAATAATTACTTTAAATAAAACCTAATTTATGCTTTGTGTTAATGGTAATAACCTTGAACAAGTTTGAATGACGATCCATATGAAATCGCTTAGAGGCTTGACATTGTACATTGAAGGTTACTGTTCAACTAAGAGAGGTTCCAATCTTGGTTTTGATGATATTAAAACAAGTTTCATTACTAATACTAATTGAAAGATAGGTGTATTTCTTGATGAATTCAATGTGGAAAGTTTAAGCTTATAGGCAAAATTGCAAGGAAATGGAAGGAAAATCATCAATTAAACTCCAAAACTTCAGTTAGCTAGTTTTGAATGTTTTTGTAAGTTTTACTTATTTTTTAATTGATCTAAAAGTTCAATCTTATCATGCATTGCATATAAATTTCAAAAGATGCTTAAAGTTTCATTATATAGGCAAATTCATGATTTTAAAGTTATTAAACCATTTTAATTATTCATATAGTCTTAAATCTATTTTCAAACTTTTTCTAAATCATGTTCATTATTAGGAAAATATTTGGAAAGGTTTGGATCATGTTTAAATCATATTTTGAGTTTTATGCACCTTAAATGGTGGGAGGATAAGGCTTAACAGTGCTTGTCAAAAAGGTTGTTTAACCCTACCTATCCAGAAGCTAAATAGTCATTGTTCAAGACCTCAACAGTGTCATTTAGCTCTTTAGGAACCTCCTTTTAAGTCTATGATAGGTAACAACTAGTTTTGTCTTTTGGGTTTCAATGACATTTTGAATCCCAAATGACTAGTTTTTTCTCTTAACGACTCTAACCCCTTCCTAACTCAATAAATAACATTCCTAAACATTTCTATCAAACTTTTATGGACTCAAATCAATCTTACAATCTCAAGGTTGATGATGTTGCTTCTTTTGAATGGCCACTAAAAACCTATTCTTGCCTCTTTTCATATGTCTTAAGAAGTTATGTGAAGGCTCTTAGGGTTTCTAACCCTAAAAGATGTTCAGAGGTTGTCTCCAAGTCATAAAATCTTGTATTAGACATGTAATGGCATCAGCTCCGCTGTCACCCTTATGCTAAATTCTATCTCTAGGTATATGCATGATGATTCAACTGTATGATTGTGCACTGTACTTCTCTAACTTTCGACAATCTTCGGTCTTTTAGCTATAACTTCTTCTACACACCTCTGATTATCATGAAATTTGATATGTAACCTGCTCACTTGTTCATCTCATAGGCCATAAAAGTTCATAATCATTTGAGCCCTAAAAGTACTCTTAATTCGTCATCCAAATCACATTTACTAAATTCATTGCTAAATTGAACTTCATTTGTTGCCTATTCATCCAAACATCAAAGTGCATCAACCCATTCCACAAATAAGCTCAAATGTTTCTCTTAAATATTAACAAAAATTAATAAATAACCAAGCCATAAAATATAATGGCAATAATCCAAAATATCATACTAACTAGGCTAAAAACATACAAACAGCCCTTAAAACATTTAGAAACACCATAAAAATAGTCTACAAAACACACTTACCAACTTGCTCGTATTTAAAATTTTTCTTAGCCTCATTAAAAAATTTAAAATACAAGGCATGTTATCATAAACAAATAATGCAACACATATAAATACTTATGAATGAAGGTTGAACATGACAACAACATAAGATCTCATAGAATTAGCCTAACTAAGAGCTCAATCATTCAAGAAGATCCAACACAATCACCAATTCTGTTCACATCATGATTATCTTTGCATTGAAAATACATTTTAATTAAAACATTGCTATCCTATTTTAATACCTATGACAATTATAATCGTGCATTTGTTCAAATTACCAAGTGGAAGGTAGTCTAACACTAAGCAATCATTCATGAAATGCTTTACATATGAAAGGAGATATATGGGTTTCATAAATATTTTTCTCTCTCTTTTTTCTCTTTTTTCCCCTCTAAACTGGGGTGTCATGTTAACCTTTTTAAGTGAAATTACATGACTTTTAGGGCACACCCCTGGTTACTTGGCTATATCACAACTCACAATTAGCTATAGTCTATACTCTGAACCCCTTTTTATTTGATTAAAGTTGTTAGAGGAGTAGTCATTAAAACTAAACACTTATAAAATCAATATCACTTCTTTTCTAGATAATCCTTCTTATTAATGATTTATGATGCATGCTACCAATTAAGTCCAAGTTCTAAAGAAAATGCATCTAAACGATTGTCATGAGAGTAAGAAAGGTATGCAACCCTTCAATTAACTTGCATTTTCAATGGAAAGGAAATCTTGATATAAACTCCTCAGGATCCTACCTTTTCATTTCTATAATAACCTTGACCATAGTTGTGCTAGTTCCTTTCAATCTCATGTTATTTATACAATTAAGTATATACAACAATCATGTGAAAAAATGACCACTAAACTAACAATCTTAAAACATACATACTATATACAAAATGTAAACAAATATTTCATGTACTACCTCCATACACTTGAAGAACACATTGCCCTCAATGTGTGAAAGAAACATCAAAAGAGACAATGAAAAACAATAATCATCAAAATCAACACACAAAACATGTAAAAGAGAAAAACAACAAATATAAGAGACGGAGAAGAAAAATTATGGACAAGGTGGTCGTGGTGGTTTTAGAGATGGCACTTAAAGCCCTAGCATCGTGAAGGATTTGAGCACCTTTTTTATGAGGTAGTGTTGTTGGCGTGCTACCAATTGCAATTGTTCATCCATGTGATCCATATGATGCTCTATCTTCTGGTTGTTGGCCTCTATAACTTGATCACTCATTACCAACCTAACTCATCGGATTCATCACTAGATGTATCATCAAATTCAGGTGTAATAGTGGAACTAGAAACTCCTTAAGTGAACTTGTGATTAATAGAAGTAGGGTTCCATATTTTGGTGCTCCAGAATTCTACTCTTCTCAAATATTGGATATTAAAATATTCACAATGTATTGTTGTTAAATCATCAGTAGCAATTGAAAAATGATAAGCTAAGGAAGTAGAAATGTGTCCCATTCCCAAATAGTTGCTTCGTTTGCCAACAAGATGCATGAAGCTTAACTTTGGTATCAAAGCACCTTAAAAATGAAATAATTCCCTTCCAAGAAATTTATTACTTTGAGTCTTGTTAAAGATGGCATAACACATAACCTTTAGTAAAAGCAAATGTTCTTCGCTTATTATGTAAGCGTTTGAAGCATTGTGAGCTTTGAAATCACGCAATTCAGTTAAGTATTTCCCATATTTCACAACTTGAAAGTCTTGATGTATATCTTCAACGTGTGATTTTGGGAAAACAAAACGCTTATTCAACACTTTTTCATGCAAATCGTGATCTTGACCTATCAATTTAATCCAAAAAGCATTTGGTTTCTTCGATTCATAACACAATGAAGTGAAAAATTCAAGTTTAAGTTCTTCATAAAATGGATAATCTATTTGAATAAAAGATTCCCAACCTCACTTTTTTTTTAATTTTAAAACTTTTTCTTTAAGACCTATCTCTTCTAAAAGTTTAAAATTGGAATAATTAGGAGAAAAAATGGTTCTAGTTTTAATAAGGGTATAATGCTCATCTTCTTCCTTGGAATAGATGGGGAATGGAGCTCTATAATCTGTAGTAATGTCCCTTGCTTCATGCCCACCAACTTTGACTTGGATAGAAGGGACAGATTTTCAAACGATGGACTTCGTTCTTAGAGGAATGGAGTGCAAATACTAGCAAAATAAATTAAAAGAGGTAAGAAAATCTAAATCAAAGGTGAAACATCCATCCAAGTGAGAAAAAGGCATAAATAATACCAAAGAATAGAAAGGAAAAAGAAATCTGCAGAAATCTAGAAAATTTGATGAATAAACCACTAAAACATACAAGAATGTGATGAAAAATGAGTAAGGAGGCTTAAGAGGGAGGTAGGAGTGCTAGCTAGGGTAAGAAAGGGAGGTTAGGAAAAGAAATAAGTGAAAAAGATGGAGTTCGCCTATCACGATCGTCCTTGTGCAAGATCATGATAGAGGCTTGTGGTGAATTTCTATCATCCTCATGCACAAGCACGAGGCTGATAGAGAAATTTCTTTGTTCTAGCATAAATTTGCATAAATTGAGCTCCCACATATTGCTACTCACTTCAAACCTTCAAACCCTTCAAAGTTAATAATTAACATCCAAATAAACCTAAGAACATCAATCAAACTCAACTGAACACACTCCGAGCAAAAGAAGAAGAGTATAAAACAAACAACTTAAGAACTTAGAACCAACATAATGAACAACCTAAGAACTAGACACATCATGTTTCATTTAAGGTCATGAGCCTAACCAAGCTTCAACTGAGTCATGAAAGAATAAGGGAAAGGAAAGAAACTATTTCCCTTTCATGTGAAAGTGTTTCCTAAAGGTAAAGCTTACCATGATGGCCAATAGCCTTAAATGTTATTCCTTTGTAAACTTGAACAATTTTAGGGGGTTCTCTCAACCAATTCTTGAGTCTACAAGGGAACAACTTCAACCTTGCTTTAATCCTCCTTTTTCTCATCTTAACCACCCTTTTCTCTTGATTTAAAGTTAATTAGCTTGAAATAACCATGGATAATGTTTTTCCCTCACCCAAGGAGGCATCTCTCAAGTTTGGAAGTAAGATTGTAACTTAAACATAGGTGGTTTCACTAAAGAGAATGGAATAAGGACATTAGATCTTCCTAATGGTTCTTATTTTAACTTCTCATCTAACTCATCCTCCTTATTTTTTTCATCTTCTTTCAAACCTACCTCTTCCTTCCATTTCACCTCTTACTCTTTTACACACTCATCAATCATATGTACCTTCATGCAAACATTTCTTTTCATCGAATTTTTCAACCTCTTACTTATGCTAAATATTACTTTCTCATCACTAATACGAAGGACTAACTTTTTATTATGGACATTAATCAATGCTCTTCCAATGTTCAAGAAAGGTCTAATAAGAATCAAAGGGCAGCTCCCATCCTCTTCAAATTCTAACACCACAAAATCTATTGGAATGAAGAATTTATCTACCTTTACTGGAAATTCTTCAACCAATCTAAATGGATTCCTTATTGATTAGTCTAACAATTAAAAGAGCATAGATATCAGCTTCATCTCATTTAGCTCCAATTTTTTAAAAATATATAAAGGCACCAAGTTAATACTTGCTCTTAAATCACAAAAACAATTTGAAAACTCCAAATTACTAACAACACCTGGTATAGTAAAACTCCATGGATCTTGTAATTTAGATGGCATGTGTCTAGTAATAATTGAGCTACAACTTCCCATCAAGCCCACCATTTAGTTATCTTTGCAAGTGCATATGTTAGTTAGGATATCCTTTCAAAAATTCATGTACTTGGGCATCTTCTTTAATGCCTCTGCAAAAGACAAAGGGATTTATAACTTTTTCAATTTATCTAAGAACTTGGCAAACTGAGCATCCATTAGGTTTTGATGAAGCCTTTATAGGTAGGGCATATTTGGCTTGTATGGTGGTGGTGGTACCTATGGTTTCTCTTCTTCTTGCTTTTGCTCGCTCTCTCTTAGCTTTTCTCCCTTACATCCTCAACCTTCCCATTTGGCTCCTCTAGTTCATTTATAGTTATAAGTTTGATGGGCTTCAGCTGTTCCCTTAGGTTAGCCTCCGTGTTGCTTGGAAGACTCCTTACACTCCTACATGACATAGCATTGGCATTTGAACTTCCAATTCATGGCTGAATAATGCATGGTTCTTCACTATATGATGAAATTTTGATTCCATTCGCTTATATCCTTCTTCTAGATTTGTAAACTTAGATCCTAACATAACCATTAACTTGTTCATTTTTCTCTCTAAGGATATAAACCTATCTTAATTGAAAACTAGGAAGACCTTAAGTCTTACATTGCCACCTACAATATTAGTATTCAAAGAAGCATTTGGGTGGAAAAGTATTGTTAGTATTCTAAGAAATATTTGGATGTTTTTTTTTTTACCTAGGATTTTAATTATTGGAATAGGGATTATTACCTCTTTATTGCCTTCCAATGTAGTTCACTTTTTTTTTTTGCTCCCCTAGTCTGCATCATGAAGCAATCAGTAGTGACATGGCTATCTTGCCCACATTGCTCACACCAAAGTTGCATAGCCTTGACTAAAGATAAGGAAGCTCCTTGCATATCACTAAATTGAGATTTATGCTTGAAGGCCTGTTAAAGAGTTAATTAAAATCATAAGTTTTTAATCCTTGAATCCTTAGTTACCTCTCTCGTTTGACCATAGGCAATTGTTCTTCATCATATTCTCCAAAAGATCATAGGCTACATCAATTGTTTTTCTTATTAGAGAACTTCCAGCAGTTACATCTATGGTTCCTCTTATGTGTTGATTTACTCCATTATAGAAAGTTTGCAAGAGAAACTCCCTTGGAAGGATATGGTGTGGACAACTGCTTTGCAACTCTTTGAAAATATCCTAATCCTCATATAAGGATTCCCCATCACATTTTTTGAAATTGATAATCTCCTTTATGATCATTTTAGTCTTTGTTAAGGGGATATACTTGGCCAAGAATGCATGAGCAAGTTGTTCCCAACTAGTAATATTCTCCAGATTAAGAGAATTCAACCATGTCTTCACTCTATCCTTCAATGTGAGTGGTAATAGTCACATCTTAGCCACATCCTTTGACAATTCATTGTACTTGAAAGTATCACATATCTCTACAAAATTTTGTTAGATGGGTGTTAGGATCCTCACTTGCCAAACTATAAAATTGGCCACTTAATTGGAGTATGTTCAGTAAAGCTAACTTAATCTGAAAGTTATTTACTTGAACAGAAGGCTGTGTGATTCCTTGTTAATTAGCATTGAACACTAACCTCATAAAGTCCATAAATGTCCTTTGACCTCATCTTTGTTCACTTTTTTCCACTATGTTTGATTGAATCCTTTCTTGGCACCTAACTCTTCTTAACTCTTTCTTGTGCCTTGTGATATCTGAAATCACTTAGCTCGTTAGACCTTCATGTGCTCCTTATGTTCATACACTTGCAAATACATAAGGAAATCACCCAAATCGCACAAGATGTTAAACTACCAATCCTTGGCAATGGCACTAAAAACTTATTAATCTCTTAAAAAACTACTAACTTATTTGATGCTAATACCACAAGTGTACATATCATAATTTATAGTATAAGAGGATATCATCCCACATGGATTGGAATTAGTCACCATTCAATTCATGTTAAACTTTATGTAAGGCACAATATCAAAGTAAACAAACTAGCAATCCATGTGGGATGATATCCACTTAATTGCTTTTTTAATCATTTAAATAAAATTATGTTTTTTTATATCATTTAATTGCTTAATCTCATAAGGTATCCTTATTACTATTAAAGATTTTTTAAAAGGTTGCTTTTCACCTTTAACATTAATATTTTGTCTTGTAAAGGATAGTCTTCACCCTAAAAGAAGATTGTGTTTGTTCTTGATTAGTTAGTGAAATTTCCAACAAGTAGTTATAGAGAGTACATAGTTTATCTTTGGTGTAGGCAAACTTCTACAAATCTTGGTGTTCCTCTCTTTCCCTTCACTTTTAAATTATTTATGCTCTTATTTTTGGGTTATTATTGATTGAATTTGTTCCATTTGCATAAGCATAACATATTGTATTAGTTTAAATATTTTTTTAGTGCATTTAGATTGAATTGGTTTTAGTGAATATTTTAATTAGTTTAGAAAATTTTAATCACTCAATAACCCCCCTCTTGAGTGCCTCTTAAGGATTACAATTGGTATCAGATCCTAGGTCTCGCATTTCCATAAATTTCTAATGAAATTGTCGACAAACATCTATTATAGCATATTTGCAAGGTTCATCTAATAATGAGGGTCAAAATATTGGTAGAGCACCTTTTTTATGGAAAGGATCACTTATATTGAAAATTTAGAATGAAGTTTAAATTATGGGATATAGTAAGTAAAGGGTTGTACATTCCCATTAAGATTGAAAATGATCAAAGAGATCTTAAGATAATGGAAGAGTGGAATTTGGAGGATGAAAGATTAGTCTAACTAAATAGTAGAGTCAATCATATTTTTTGTGTGCATTAAGTAGACATGAATTCAATAGAGTATCCGGGTGTGAAATGACTAAAGAAAATTTTCATATATTAGAAGATACTCATGAAGGTACTAACCTAGTGAAAGAGAGCAAAACGTCCTTACTCATTCATTAATATAAGTTATTTTCCATGTATCATAATGAAAGTATTTCCAACAAGTATACTATATTCATTAACACCATAAATGCATTAAAGGGCCTAGGAAGAACATATTCAACTGTTAAATTTGTTAGAAAGATTTTGAGTTCATTATCAAAATAATAGGGGGCAAAGGTAACCACCATTTAAGAGGATAAAAACCTTAACGATTTACCATTCAAGAGGGTAAAATGTTCCTTCAAGTTGAAAATTTTAAATTATGGGATATTGTAAGTAAAGGGTTATACATTCCCATTAAGATTGAAAATGGTCAAAGAGTTCTTAAGATGAAGGAAGAGTGGAATTTGGAGGATGAAAGATTAGTCTCACTAAATAGTAGCGTCGTTCATATTTTGTTTTGTGCATTAAGTATACATGAATTCAATAGAGTATCTGGGTGTGAAATGACTAAAGAAATTTTTCATACATTAGAAGATACTCATAAAGGTACTATCCCAGTAAAAGAGAGCAAAATGTCCTTACTCATTCATTAATATAAGTTATTTTCCATGTCTCATGATGAAAGTATTTCTGGCATGTATACTAGATTCATTAACATCATAAATGCATTAAAGGGTCTAGGAAGAACATATTCAACTGTTGAACTTGTAGAAAGATTTTGAGTTCATTACCAAAAGAATAGGGGGAAAAGGTAACCGCTATTCAAGAGGGTAAAGACCTTAACATTTTACCTTCAGAAAAATTAATAGGATCATTACTCACACATGAGATGACGATCAAGGAGTCAAAAGAAAAAGAGGATGAATCATTATTAAAATAAAATAACTAGACATTCAAAGCTGAGAAAGAGGAGTCTAGTGAAGAAGAGAACTCTTCAGATGATAGAGATGATAATATAGCTCTCTTTACTAGAAAGTTCAACAAAATTTTTAAAAAGAAGGCATATTCCAAGAAAAGAGAGCAAGGTAAGAATAATTGTAAGAGAAAATATACTAATGCTATTTTTTCTGAATATAGGAAACCGGGTCATTTGAAGAGCCATCACTTACTTCTTAAGGAGAATGAGAAGGATAAAAGAAGTAGCAAGAAAGAAAGAAGGGAGAAGAAGGCAAAGAATGTCTTAAAGGCCTTGTGGGAGATGGAAAATGAAGTAGAAAGTGACATATTTGAAAATTAAAGCACCAAATTTTATCTCATGGCTTTAGAAGATAAGGTACCATCATCTTCCCAATCTAATGATGATGAGAATAATGAGTTAAAGTAGGCTTGAGCTATGATGAGCTAGTTAAGTGTTTAGAACATGTTACTTTGAGAAGGAGGAAAATATCTTCCAAATAAAAGCTAAGGAGTGAGAGATTATTGAATGCTATTCATGCTTTATAATCTAAGAGTGTGGATCTTTATGATAATAAGAAGAAAATGAATGAAAATGATTCCTTAATGAATGAGGTAAAAAATGTATTAAAGAATCATTAGAAAAATTTACTAAGGGAAAAGAAAATTTTCATAATACGCTAAGAGCCCAAAAGGCTTTTAATGATAATTTTGGGTTAGGCTTTACTCAAGGAAGTGGAACACCTAATGCAAGGACTATTTTAGTGAGGGAAAAAAGTTTAGATGAACATCATGTTTCTAGGTTATCTTTTGATAATGGTGCATCAACTTCTAAAACTTAATCTAGGAATAGTCATTATGCCTTCATGTGTGCTTCAAGACCCACAACTAGGATAAATGTTCATGCTACCAAGAAAAGACATAGATTCTTTACAAATTCAAAAACAACATACAATGCATATTGACCACAATCCATGCATATTCGACCTACACATTCACATGCATACCCTATGCACGCTCATACATCAAGAAATGTTTCTTACACTCATTTTGGGCTAAGATTTCAATAAAGAAGAAACTTTAGAAATATTTTATCATGATTTTCATGTAAGAACAACTTTAGACTAAATATGAATTTTTATAAAGTTACATATGTTTGTAATTATTATGGTAGGTTTTGTCACTTAGAAAAATTTTATTTTGATAAATTATATAGGTTTTCTAGTTTACTTAAGGCATTAGGAGTAAGAAAAGTTTCTAATCCCTAAAGAGCCAAATTAATATGGGTATCTAAAGTAAAATGATTTTCCTTATTTTGTAAGACTTCAAAAGGAGCACATGATATGTAGATAATGGTTGCTCTAGGAATATGATGGGGGATGCCTCTCAATTCATTTCTTTAAAGGGTAAATATGGTGGTTATGTTACCTATGAAGATAATGCTAAAGGTAAGATAATTGGCATTAGTAAAGTTGGTAAGAATAAAACCATCATTGATAATGTACTTTTGATAGATAGTTTAAAATATAATTTGTTAACTGTGAGTCAATTATGTGATCAAGGTTTCAATGTTACTTTTAAAGGTAAATCTTACATAGTTTCTAAAGTGATTGATAATAGTATTATTTTCATTGGCAAGAGAGAGAAAACATTTATACTATTGATTTAACTTATCTTTCTAACCAAAATGATGAGTATTAGATTTTCATGAATAAGGATGCATAAATATGGCTTAGGAGGCTAGGTCATACTATCATAGAGTATAATTCAAATTTTTGCAACAATGAGCTAGTGAGTGGCCTACTTATAATGAAGTACGAAAAAGACAAAATTTGTGATGCATTCAAATGGACAAGCAAACCAAAGCCTCATTAAAGAAGAAAAATAAAGTAACAACTTCTAAACCTTTAGAATTATTACATATGGATTTGTTTAGACAATCTATAGTTGCAAGTGTAGGTGGTAAATTGTATGCATATGTGATTGTTGATGATTACACTAGATTTACATGGGTTATGTTTCTTAATAAGAAAGATGAAAGTTTTAGATATTTTTTTAAAATTTTAAAATGTGTTTAATTGTAAAAAGGCTACATCATTACTTCAGTTAAAAGTAATAATGGTAAAGAATTTAAAAATGAATTGTTTGAAGCATATTATAAAGAAAATGACATTTTTCATAATGTTTCAACTCTTAAAATTCCTCAACAAAATAGAGATGTTAAGAAAAAAATAGAACCTTGCAAAAATTGGGTTGAACCATATTGAATCAATATTGTGATGCATGTGTATGTAATATATCCAATAAGGTCTACTTAAAACCTTACATGGATAAAACACCATATGAATTTTGGTATGGGAAGAATCCAAAGGTAAGTTATTTCAAAGTGTAGTGAACCAATTGTTAAACTAAATGAAGAGGTTAGGAGAGATAAGAGCATACATAGAGAGTGGAAGTTTAAGAAACTCTATACCTTCAACCAAATTATAAGTGAAGTAGGAAGAAGTGTAGCAATTAGATCAACCTTTAGAAATTTGTCTCATATGGCATTTCTTTCAAAAATAGAGCTTAAAACCATAGATAAAGCTTTAGACGGTAATAGTTAGACTTTAGCCATGAATGAAGAGTTAAACCAATTTGAAACAAACAAAGTGTGGACCTTCGTACCTAGGACTAATGATCATCAAATTATTGGTACTAAATGGGTCTTTAGAAACAAGCTTGATGAAGATGGAAATATAGTGAGAAATAAGGCTATATTGGTAGTTAAAAGGTATAATTAAGAAGAGGGAACTGATTATGATAAGACATTTGGCCTCTCTTAGAGCTTGGTATAGAGGTTAAGTGATTTTTTAAAAACAAAAATGGTTTTTCAAAGAGTTAGGTAGATACTACTCTCTTTACTAAGACTGATCATGATGATATTTTGATTGTGTAAATTTTTGTTGATGATACCATTTCTAGAGCGACCAATGAAAGGTAATGTAAAAAGTTTGCATGTTTCAAAGAGAATTTGACATAGGTAAGATGAGAGGGCTTAATTTTTTTATTGACTTACAAATTAAGCAAACGAAAGATGTTATGTTCATTAGTCCAGCCAAAAACACTAAAGGATTGCTTAAAAGGTTTGTTATGGAATAACAAAACCCTTTAGAGCCCTTATGAGTGTTACTACTAAGTTAATGGGATAGGCATATTTTCAGTCCTCCACTTTTAACCAATTTCCTAATTCAGTCCAACACCTTTAAATTTTCTTATTTGACTACTCCACTTTTACGATTATTCCTAAATCAGACCTTCCATCAGTTAAAATTGGCGGAAGGCTGATAACCAAAATGATGTCGTTTTGGTTTAATGAATTATCAACCAAAATGACGTCATTTCATTTATTTTTTAGTCCTCTACCTCTAGAAAATTTCCTAATTTAGTCCTTCACCTTTAATATTTCCTATTTCAATACTCCATTTTTAAGATTATACCTAAATCAGTCCTTCCGTCAGTTTAAATGGATGGAAGGTTGATCTAGAAAAAAAATAACTTCATTTATTGGATCACCACCATAACAAAAATGACGTCATTTTGGTTTAATGAAATATCAACCAAAACGACGTCGTTTTATTTAAAAATCTCATAGCAAAACCTCTGGTTATCTTCTCCCCATATATAAAACAAATTTTATATGGCCCAATAAATGAAATTATTTTGGGGAGAAGAATTGGTGATATGGTCCGATAAATGAAATTATTTTTTATCCATATCAGCCTTCCGCCAATTTAAATTGATATAAGGACTGATTTTGGTATGATCGTAAAAGTGGAGTACTCAAATAGGAAATATTAAAGGTGAAGGATTGAATTAGGAAATTTTTCAAGGTGGAGGACTGAAAAATAAATGAAACGATGTCATTTTGTTTGATAATTCATTAAACCAAAACGATGTCATTTTGGTTATCAGCCTTCAGTCAATTTTAAAGGACAGAAGGACTGATTTAGGAATAATCGTAAAAGTGGAGTACTCAAATAGGAAAAAAGTAAAAGTTTAGGAATGAATTAGGAAATTGGTTAGAGGTGGAGGACTGAAAATATGCTTTTCCCTTAAGTTAAACAAGGATGAGGAAGGAAGCCAACAGATTCTAAGTTATAGAGAGGTATGTGTTAGGTTCTAAGTTAATCTTTCATGAGTTTTTAATGATGATTTAATTCTTAGGTTCTTAGTTTAATGAGCTTTCATGAGTTTTAAATGATGATTTAATGCACATTGCTTCCAAATTGATGTTAAATTATGAGAATTATCCTTAGACATGTTTATATTGCAAATTGAATTTGGAAAGATGGAAAACTTGGAAAAATTTGCTTAAAATTTTGAAATCAGGAGCAAATCAGCAATCTAGCTAAATTAATGTTTAAGGATGAAAAACTGTCGTTGAAGGTCATCTGTGGAGCTAAATATTGGGAGTACAATGGTTCTATAAATCACTTTTAAGTGTCATTTAGGAACTTGTCACAACATTTCTAGTTATATCACCTTCTCCCATTAGTTGTAACTTGCTCCACTTGCTTTAACTTGGAATAGACATATATATTAATCATCTAAGGCAAAAACAACAAGAGAAGACAGAGAAAACACATTTTTAGAACCAAAGTTCAGATTATCCCAAAATTCAATGCTCTTTTCTTATGTTCTTCATATTTTTATCTTGTTTTATAGATTTAAGCTTTTTATTTAGGATTGTAATAGCTTTAACACGTGATTCAGATCTATAAACATGTCTGTAGCAAGATTTGGTGCTTTCTAAACTTTTTTATCTATTAAAATATACTATTTGTTCTTATTATTCAAAGATATGATGAATATGGTTTGTTTCTTGATTCAAATGAGTACCTGAGTTAATTTCTGGATAAGAAATGGTTAATAAATTATTTGAATATGTGTTGAATGCATGTTGGTACGTGATTAAAGGTTGTCTTTACTTATTTTGAATGTTTAAAGCTTATCTTATCTTGATCACTTAAGATAAAAGATACTTAAGGACATGTGACCAACTACCTTAATCATTGGAACAAACAACAAATAATAGGATTTTAATTAATACATGACCATTGGTTGATTAATCTTTGAGGTTTTTAATCTAAAAATTATAATTTTTCAGGTTAAGCTTCTTGAACTTTAAGCCTACTTTCTAAATATATAAGTGGACCAAACCATAGGTTAGGATAGTTAAAGAAAAGGCATTAACTTGATCATAGACTTGTCTTGAATTAGTAAACTGACCCTAGACATTCCTATTAATCCTTAATTAATCCATTTAGATCATTGAAAACCAAAGCCTTAGACATTTTATCCATAAAGCAATCCTTAAACCCAAACTTAGTCTTCTTTGTATAATTTGAATCTTTTAATTAAATTTGGTAACTTTAGTTAGTAATTTCATTCAAATTGGCCTCTCTAAATAATTATGATCATGTTGACTTAATACTTACATAGTTTAATCCTTATGGAAATGATAATTCGAGTTTAAAATACTCTATTATATTACTTATGATTGATATACTTGGCAAAATTTTGGTTTTGAAATTATTTTGAGAAATTGTGCTTAAATTGATTAATTTGATATTTAATTTGGATAATTTGGCCTAAGTCAACAATTAAAAACAAGTTTTTGGTACCGTTGCTAAAGATTTCAACAAAATTGGAATACTTGAATCAAATTGGTGTCGATCACTCTAGAATTTGTTTATATTGTTTAAATACCTTATTTGCTTTGTTTGAAGTGTGTTTTTATTTTTAGTGTTTTTATAGTTATTTAGTAGTTTGTTTCATTTTATTTGCTTATTTAATCTTGCATGCAAACTCAAGGGCAAAAGCCTGAGAAGCTTGACTTTGATCTAGAACTTGAGTGAACAATCCATAGGCAAAAGAAAGAAGAGAAGGTCATATAGAACCTAATCCTTTCTAAATGGGGCATCAGGAACACTTTGTTGCAAGACCTCAGGAGTAAAATAGAACACCTACTATGATGGAATTGACATTAGGAAACAAAAATGGACCTGTGGCTAGGATTGTTAAACCTAGGATAGATTATGATGATTTTGAAGTTTCACATGGCATTATTTCTATGATTAGGTCTTTCCAGTTCGATGGTTGATCTTTAGAAGATTCCAATGATCATTTATAGAATTTTATAAATGTGCTTGATCTTTTTAGGAGCCAAAGAGTGTCAGAAGATGTAATTAAGCTCAAGATATTCTCTTAGGGATAAAGCTAAGGCTTGGTTAAATACCTTTTAGCCTGGTTCCATCACAATGTGGAATGACCTCATGAATTTGTTCTTAGCCAGATTCTTACCACGAGCTAAGATAGCTAAACTAAAGAATCAAATTCTTTTTCCCAATATGAAAATGAGAGTTTGTGTGAGGTGTGGGAAAGATTTCATGAAATGTTATCTAAGTGCCCTAGTTATAGGTTCAACACTATTAATTAACTAGATATTGATTTTCATTTCCATAGACCTTAGGCAAACTAGAAATTCCAAATTTACATCACCAAAAATAATTTTAACCACTGAAAATTGTGATGATCACAGGATGACCTAAAACATAGACAGTTTTGGTGTTAATGAAGTAAGAGCATGTTTGGTATCACTTCTCGTTTCCTTTTTTAGTTTTAGTTTTTGTGTATATGTATTGGTTTATGTACTATTTTTATTGGTTACTGTGTTATTTTTTGGGTTTCTGTGCTGTATTAGTATGTTGTCTTTTTCAGTTTCTATGCTATTTTATTGGTTTTTGTGTTTAAAAAACAAGAAACAAAAAATAGAAACAAAATTAAAACCAAACATGGCCTAAGTTTTATAAAATTCAATAAATAATTTAATAAAACTCCCGAGCACTTAATAAAACAAAAAACAACAATTACCCCCTAGAAATGGATTAAATTGATGAAAGATGAGATTGAACTAAAAGCAATGAAAATTTTGACAGTTTTGTATAAAAAAACTTTGAAATCTTGAAACACATGAATTAATCACTTAAAAATTCAAAGAAAGCTTAATCAAAGTCATTTCTTCTAAG
Source organism: Pinacopodium congolense (assembly GCA_028565735.1). Classification (NCBI taxonomy): domain Eukaryota; kingdom Viridiplantae; phylum Streptophyta; class Magnoliopsida; order Malpighiales; family Erythroxylaceae; genus Pinacopodium; species Pinacopodium congolense. Next base: position 197 of record JAOXYD010197877.1, on the reverse strand, counting down.
TTAACTGAAAAAACTAATTTTGATGCACTAGAAACAGATTTAAAACATGAAAATCAAAGTAAGATAAACACAGTGCAGGAATAGAGAGAGTTTGAGTATTTGTATGATTTGACATTGTAAAATGTTTTTTAAAGCATCTAAACTTGTTAAAATAATTTAGGAATGATTTTTATAGTGTTAGAAAGAAGTTAGAGAAG
>JAOXYD010197876.1:0-35971 GCA_028565735.1 Pinacopodium congolense | reverse complement strand
TAAGAAGATTGTACTTGTTTTGATTGATTAGTATAGAATCATCCAACAAGTAGTTGGAAAGGAGATGTAGCCTATCTATAGGGTAGGTGAACTTCTTTAATTGGCTTGCGTCTTCTCTTATCTCAACTTATTACATTCATTTTGGTAATTGCATTCTCATTCTATATTAGGATTGAATCTTGGTTTAGTGATTGCATCTAGTTTTCAGTTGATTTAGGTTGCTAATTTGAATTTGTGAAAAGTTTTTAAACACCCAATTCACCCCTTCCCCCTCTTGGGTGCCATTGGGCTTACCTAAATCATCAAAGAACCATTCCTCAACCCCAAACACATCTAGCCACTCATTTGAATTAAGAAGAAAAGATCATGCATATAACTCATGTTCTTGAATGTATAAGCCAAAAAGTGGATTTCAATACAAAAGACGAGTTTAGAATGCAACAAATGAAACTAAAAACATGGCTGCAAGTCTAAGATGAGAGATTAAGCCTTCACAATCCACAAAAACAACTTAAATCTTCAAAGAATATTAGAAAAGATGAAGAACACTTGAAGTAAGCCCTAAACTTTGATAGAATATGAAGATTGATCTTTAAATTGTGTTTCTCTTTGTTTCTTGTTGTTGTTTCTAGATTCTAGACTTCCATTTATATGTCATCTACAAGTGGGAAGCAACTTGGGCTAGATGTATCCAATAATATGAGAGATCCAGTAGGAAACTCATCAACTGATACCTAAACGACGCTTTAAAGGAGTAATACGTCAAGCTATGAAGCCGTCGTAATGGTCCCTACCTTCGAAAGTAAAACGGTGAATTGTGAAGCACAATGACGGGCTTACTGAGGTAGCCATTTTATCCCAAATTTCAAACTTTTTGCTACATAATCTCATATTTTCTTCAAGTTTTAAATTCCATTTGTATTGTTAAGAATTTATAGACATAATTAAATGTTGATTAAATGCAAAATCAAAACCAGTTTTACGCTCAAAATCGCAAGTATACGGGTTGTAACTTATATTAAAAGAAGATATCGATCTCAGAGAGATTGTAGCTAGACACCTTATCAATTTGGCTTACACTTTATTCAAGAAATCAATTTAAACAAAAGTATAAAGATAAGTAAAATGAAAATATTCTAAAGATAAAAATAAACAATGCAACCTTTTGCCAATATTGCAAACTAAAATTCAGAGAAATCAAGATTAATGAATAATACTTATTGTTATCCCTATATGTTTCCCTTTAGTTTAAATGATTTAATTTATATTTGACCCAAGATTTCCTAATATTTTAGCCACCCTCTCTCAACGTGCAACTAAATGTCACTAGTTAAATAATTTAGGATCATCTTTGGGATCTCTCGACATGCAAAGCTTTTCCTAAACATTCAACTCAATATGAAGCTATACTATAGGTATTATATCAGTACGTTGAAATCTTTTCCTAACACATTAATATCTTATTATCTATAAGTCTATTAAATGCCAACTCTCATTATACATCTAACACGAATTACCCAACTCACTCTTTCGATTTGTTGTAGGGTTTAAGTTAAATAGATAACACAAACATTTAGTAAATTAAATCAATAACTAAAAGTTCACAAATATTTTCAACAATAAATCCTAAAAATACTCTAACCACTCATAATATACATAAGTTCAACAAAATCCATAAAACACAAACAAACCACATACAAAGATGATGGTCTTCCCTTTTATGTCTAAAACTCTGGAAATGAATGTTGGAATGGAGCTCTTAATGGTTTGAATTTGGCGGTTGTCACCCTTAGAGTTTGAAGCCTGGCGTGGAACACAAATCTGGACGAAGGCTTTCGACTCTTGGCTACACTCTCTTTCTCTCTTTGTGACTTTTACCTTTTATACAACGTATGGAGCTGCTTAGGGATCAAGATAATGAAGTTGCGTCATTTTCTCTACATTTTACACTGATTTTAAATGAAACGATGCGCTTGGCACTCTATACGATGGGCTAATACAGTGGACTACAATATAAACAACGGTCTACAAACTGTTGTACATCATATGGGGGTCTAGAGGTATCATACGGTAGTCTCCAAACCATTATATTTGGCCATAAGCAGTGCTCCAATATGGTGGTCTAGAGAGGCATACGGTGGTCTAGCAACCCGCCATATTGCTTCTGAATAGCAACTCTCTTGCTCCAATCTTACTCCAAATCATCTAAACTTCTTCCTAACTCAAATCCAAAGATAATCATGCTCTAAACCTCAATCAAAATGATCAAGACTTACCCTAAATCAACAACAAATATGAAAGAAGCACAAATATGATCATGCTAAACTAAAAGACATAACATAAGTCCTAAAAGACAACAAGTTTAGCCTCAAATGCAAAGGAAAACATGTGAAATACTTAGAAAAACACATACTAATGCACAATTATCATTAAACAACTTAGTAGCAAATTGGGAGCAATGTAGCTTAAATTTAGATTAAATTAATATAAAAACCCAATAAAACTAAGGCATAACATTAACTATAAAGTAACCCAATGCACATAATGCTAAGAATCCAAGTCATTTCGTATAGTCATCACATCAACTTTGTCAAATATGTCTAAAATAATAAAAAAAACATAATATAATTTGAACTTAGAGTAATATTTAAGCGTTCACCTAGTCTTTCTACACGACGACAAACATTGTGTCAGGAATGACCTAATTTACTCAACTAAGATGTCCCTTTTTAACTTTTTAAGATGTCATCTAGCTTTTTAATGTTAAGGTGAATATTTTGTTGCAAACAATTTTGGTTAATAGGTTAGATCATGCTCTAAAATGACTACTAGAATCACTTATAAACTTTAACATTTACATTAGTTTGAAGCAAGCGAAATGAAATTTGCTCACTTTATTCAACAACATAAACATTTTTTATTCCTTTTTTAAACACATTATTCCAACCTTCCTATTTAAAAATTATCATGACAAACCATACAAAACATACTGAAACACTTGACATCATGTATAAGGGTCACTAAAAAAACATGCAAAAACTCAAAATAAAAACCATTGAAGTTAGTGACCATTTTATGAATTGATAAAAGCTCAGCAAATTAAAAACATCAATTTCTTTCAAATACCACAATCAACGTTCAACTAAATTTCAAGATCATTCTTAGATAAAACATTTAGATCATCACCAATAGACTAGCAATAACTCTAGTTCATGAAAATTAAGCTTGTTACCCACCCCCACACTTAATTGAAACATTTTCCCTAATGTCCAAAAGCAATATAAATATAAGGTATGGGAACAAGAATACTCTCTTGGAATGTTGAGACCACGTCTTACTTTATGGAAAGGATTGTATTTTTACCTATAACCAAAACAAGTAAAAAGTAAGTAAAGCACACAAATAAATAAACTCGAGCCTATCTAATAAAGAGAAAAACATAGAAATTAAGAGATATGGTTAATGTACCTCCCAATTAATGCTTATTTAATTTCACAAATCAAACCACATAAGTTAGAGCTGTAAGCACCATCACCTCTAAATTTTAAACTCCATACCCATCAAACTAAGGCTTGAGATAATGCCTATCGACCTTGAATTCCTTCTTCATGTTTTTTCTCTCGATATCAATGGCTCCAGGGCATATACGTGGGTAATGATGAATATACCTATCCATCTCGAATGCAACTTATTTGGAAAAAAGCTTGAGTTGATAATGATACAAGAGAACTTTCTACCCCACCACAAATGTTTTATTGTAGATATATTGATCATGAAACGCTTCGGTTTTCTCCTTATGAATTTGAGAATTTTCAAATGCCTTATGGTTCAATTCCTTTAGCTCATATGGCTACAACTTTTTATGATCACCAATTGCCTCCAACTCTATATTGCATTGGTTGATCACCTAACGGGCCTTATGCTCGAACTCTATAGGCAGGTGGCATGACTTTCTAAACACTAATCTATACAAAGCCTCATTAAGACACAAACTATAATCCTTTCTATAGGAATTTACTATCTTCTCCAACATAGCCTCGATCTCTCTATTAAACACCTCAGCTTATCCACTCATCTGAAGGTGGTAAGATATGGAATCACGATGCACCACTTGATACTTCCTAAGGAGAGATTTAATGGTCCAATTGCAAATGTGTGTCCCCTTATGATTGATGATGACTCTTAAGACTTCAAACTTGGAAAAATGTTGGATTTCAAGAAATATTTAATGAGTTTATATTAGCTAGTTCGAGTGGCTTTTTCTTCGACCCACGTCAATATTTAATCAATAATAAGTAGAAAGTACTGAATCCAAAAGAAGATGGAATGGGACCCATGAAATTTGTACCCCAAATATAAAAATTTTCATCAATCAAAATAGGAGTTTAGGGCATTTTACTATGGGGACCCAATATACCAATCCTATAATAATTATGACAAGTCTTGTAAAGCTCTTACGCATCTCAAAATGGAGATGGCTAATAAAATCCACATTTTAAGGCCTTACAAGTTGCCCTCTTTGGCCTAAAAATGAAGTCACATACCTGCCAGAATGTTGAGGAAGCGTCTCTGAAGCCATAATGACTTCCTCCATCTCCTCTCCAAGAACAAACATAGTCTTCAAGTGATCATATATCACTTTCTCAATCATGGTTGCTAAAACCACCTCTAAAAGATCACATAAGGAAAGAAAAGACAATAGTTCGACCAACAAGTCAATAACGTCTCACCTAGCAGCCATCTCAAAATCTAAAGGATATAGTATATCATAAAAGTTGTTAAATTTGATAGCCTCATCATTTAACCCCATGGTCAACACCTTGTTATAGACATATATCTTCCTCCGAGATGTCTTCAAGATCTGTCTCCCTAAAAGGATCATGGATGGCCTTGAAAACTCCTCATCCTGTATCTTTAACATATAAAAATGCGTAGGGAAAACAAGCTCGTTCACATATAACACAACATTCTCAATAACCCCCTTGGAGTAAGTATTAGACTTATTAGATAATTTAATAACAACACAAGTTTCCTTTAGAGGATCAAGACTAAGAGCATAAGATATAGAAAAAGGCATAGCATTATTGAAATCTCCTCTATTTAACATGCATCATTCATACCTAATGTCTCCAATCCTGCAAGAAATGGTAAAAATACCTAGATCGTTATATTTGTGTTAGGGTTAGTTTCCTTTATAAAGTAGTTGAAATGTTCTCCCCTACCTTAACCTTTTTACCTCCCTTCACCTTCTGCTTGCTCGTGCATAGATCCCTAAAAAACTTTGCATATATCGACACTTGCTTGATTGCCTCAAGTAGAGATAAGTTTACTTCGACCTTACAACCACCATTAATATCTCCCCCTCTTTGTCCTGTTACTTGTTCTTAACCAACTTGGAAGGAAAAGGCACAAAGACTTGGTTATAAGTAATTAAATGGGAACTACTCACTTTAGGATGATTTTCCTCCTCCTTATGTAACACAGTTTACTTCTCCTATTCTTGCATTGTCTTCTTTTTCGTGGAACCTGCTATCTCCTTACCATGCCTTAACGTCATAGCGTAAGCATCCTCAAAAGGGTTCCTCTTAGGTTAGCTAGGAGTCTTGTAGACCTTTATGTTTAAATATTCCCTGCTATATTCGTTAGTCGACTCAATTAGTTCTCCAAGTTCTTTAGCCCACTTCTTGCTTCCTTCTAAAATTGAAGAGTGTGAATGACTAAGCTCTTAACTATATAGAATTGAAATATATTAATGTCATTTCAATCCTATTTTTATGTTTAAATACATAATTTTTGTTCCTTTTAGATTTGCATGCAAATTTAATCATGGAACAAAAATATGAATTAAAAGCATAAAGATCGGAAGACAAAGGAGCAACATACATAAAAAGAAAAAATATTAAGGAGTGAAGCAAAAGAAAGCATTTCAAGGTAGAGAAAAAAAAATTAAAGAAAAGTATTCCAATGAGCAAGCTAGACGAAGGAAGAAAAAAATTAAGGCACAAAAGCTAAATAAGCAGCATTTAAAAAAGATAAAAAGAAGAAAACAAAAAGATTAAACAACAGAAACCTTTCCAAGAGATAAAAAGAAACATGAATAAGGAAGCAAGTGGACGAAAAGCTTTTTGAAAGCTTTGGAATAAGAGGAATAAAACTTGGTATTATTTAATTAAAAACAAGAGGAGGAGATTTCTTTAAGAAAAATGCCAGCGTGTGGAGCTAAAACAAAAACTGAGCATCATTTTAGGATAGCAGCAAAACTTGGGATGAGACAAGTTGGAAGCATTTTAGAGTGCAGTGCAATGTTTTAAATGAAGAAGAATAAACAAGCTCCCTTGATAAGACACGCAACCTAGTGTTAGAAGCATAAAAAGAATTTAAAGCTTTCCAAAAAAAAAGAGTAAAGAGGGTTGACACTAAAGAGACAAGTGAGGAGCTCTCCTCCACTCACACGAAATTCAATAGAGCACTCACTAAGGGGGAGTTGCAGGACATATTAGTAGAGAGGAGCTGCACACCACTCACCAAAGATGGCTACAACATTAGGAAGCTTTTCCTTATAGTGCTTTGCTTGGTAGAGATGGTTTGGAGCTTTCTTCCAAGGAGATCCATCAAAATCATGCCTTTAGCCATCTCTTTTGGATTTAATTTGGATTATTTCACTATTCATACCCCTTTTTGCTTATTATTTCGCTAGCTTAGCCTTCCTTTTGCTTTTCACTTTTTTTTTTGGGTTTAGGTCTGAATGCTTTGTGCTTTGTGTATGTTAGTTAATTTTCATTTTCACTTCTTTATTGTCTTGTCCAAATGCTTGCCTTATGTTTAAATATCAAAACGCTTGGTTTTAGTTTTTCTGTTTAATGTTTTCTTATGTATTAACCATGGAGTTCTATGTTATTGTGTTTATATTTATCAAGTGTTAAGCTTTATTTTATAAGTTTTCATTCATTATTAATGTCATTAGTTAATTTATGTTTAATATTTAGGTTTTGTGCTTGTTCTTCTAATTTTAATTGTTTATATTTCAACATTTTGTTTAATTTTTATATGCTGAAATTTTTATTTAGAGTATTAGTTTAATTTAATTAATTAATACCTTAAGTAATTTGTGTTTGTGTTAGTTTAAGTGTTGAATCGTGTTTTTCCTTTAGTGTTTTAAATTTTCCAACTTTAGTTTTATTTAATTAAGTATGTTTTGTGTTTATTTGATTTGTGTTTTGGTTAATTTAAATATGGTTGGTTAGGTTTTTAAGCGTTTGAAGGTATGTGAAGGATAAAGGATAATTAATTGTCAAAATGGAATTTTCTTTGAATTGATTTAGTGCCTTTAGGCCAAGTTGGTTTTCAACCTTGGTTAAATGTCATGACATAGGTATTATCTTTAGGATTGATCAACATTTATGTAATTTCCTAACTTGAATGCTGGGATTGAGCATTTGAGATGCAATTGTCCTTGGCTATTTCCAAAAGTAGCAATAGGTTAGTTGGATTTGTTAGGATACTTAACCAACTAGTCTAAGGTTTCATACCTTTAGGTTATACTTTTTAAGCTTGTATGTTAGTGGCCTAAGTTAGTCATTCCTTATTACCTAATGCGTCTTTATTGTTAATTATAAAGAGCTTATTCTAAGTTATAGTGAGGATGGGGGAACTTCTAAAACTTACTAGATTTACTTAAGTTAGAGGAACTAAGGGTCTAAAAGCTTATTCAAACATATAGGCTAGCACCTTAGTTAGAGCATCTTTTTATCTAAATTCAATGATCAAGGATTACCCTAGAATCTCGATGATGCCTTTGACCCATTTCTTTATCATTGTTGTTTCTTTATTGTTTTTTGTTTGTTTGTTTGTCCTATTCAATGTTTTATTGAATCTTAATTATGTTAGTTCTCTTTCCATTCAAGGGTTTTTGTTTTTGTTTTCCTTTACATCATTGGAAATAACAATACCTCTTAGCTCCTTATGGATTCGACTCTAGCTCAGCCTATCTATATAGTTAAGTTTAGATAGGTATTATTATTTGATAGTCCATGATAGACTTATCACTATTTCCTCGAGGGACATTCCTCTAGCTTACTGCGATAGTTGTGGAGGTAAAGCCCTTAACTAGAATTGTTGTGGCCCTTAGTTTAATCCCAGTAGTATGTTGAATCTTGTTGTTGTTTAAAGGTTGGGGTCCTCATATTGGAACTACTTCCTTGCTAAAGCTTTCCATACATGAAGTTAACATCATCCTTCCACCCCAAGTTGTAAGTGGGAGAGAAAGGATCATACTTTCGTTGTGCTCCTTGGAATCCTCCTATAAAATTGACTTGTTGTTCATCCTACAAGTAAGAGCATGCATCAATTGAATGATCTGAAAGTGTATAAATTATTTACACCTTGTTTAGTCCCTTGTCTAATACCTCTTTGATCTACTAGAGAAGTCATATTGGCCACCTACTGCTTTAAGTTTGAAATAGAAACTTCCTTCACTTGCTTTTTTAGTAATGAAAGATTTTTTTTATTACCCCAGCATTGGGAATTGGCCACCATTGTCGCAATCAAGTTGTTTGCATCCTCTAATGTCCTATCCACTAAACTACCACCACTCGTAATATCGATTATATTTTTTCCAAAGGCATCAAACCACCATAAAAAAGTTGAATTAAAATTTAATCACCTATTTGATAGTTTGAGTTGCTATTATAGAGATTTTTAAAATAATCCCAGTATTCATGCAAGGAATCTCCTACATCTTGTGTAAAACCAGAGATCTCCTTCTGGATATTGGTTTCTTTTAGAAAGTATTTTTCCAAGAATTCTTACTGCATCTGCTCCCATGTGGTGACTAATCTAGCTGGTAAGTCATATCGCCACCCCTTGGCAACATCTGTTAAAGCAAAAGAGAATGTTTTTAACTTGAATTAATCAATAGTGGCTCCCACTAGCTTCATGCTCGAACATGCATTATGAAATTCCTTGAGAAACCTTTTTGGGTCCATGATGTAGCCTAAACGTAACAAATTGAAAGCCTAAAAAGTGGGTAAACCACAAATTAGTCCAGGTTTAATCTCAACTTCAGGATTATCAATAATACAATTTATGCAAAGTAAGTTAGGGTTAAAAGAAACAACTGCAAGCTCTTTTAAAGTGCTATAATCTGGATCCATGTTTAGCTTTACTTCTTCTATGGACTCCACCAAATTTTCATCAACTTTTTCTTCCAGTGATGTTAAACTCTAGTTCTCAGAAAGATTAATTTGTTTAGCTCTCTCAAAATGTTGTTGCCTCATACGACCTGCAATAGGATAAACTGGAAAAGGGTCAAAAGGAGAAAGAAGTAGGCCTATATTCTCTGTAGCAAATCTCCATAGTCTGGAATGTCTCAAAGGACTATGAGACATGCAAGTATGTCTCAAAGAACATAACTTAAAGTGATAAAGGTTAGAAAAAAAAATTAAAACATCACAAGAAATAATAAATTACTACATCAACTCCCCAGCAATGATGCCAAAATTTTGATAGTTCATCATAAATTACCATATAATAAACCTAACTAAACCTTCTAACTGTGTAGCAGGGTAAGCTAAGGTTGATACAAATAGAGCAAGGATGTAATTGTTAGCCCTAATATTTTGAAAAGAAAATCAAAAACCATTGATGAAATGAAATTAAAACAAATAGAAATATGAATGAAGGAGGAAAGGCGGAAAAATAATATAACAAATTTTGAAGAAGCAAATAACAATACGAAAAAAGGGGGTAGAAGATATTATCAATATTCTGGGAAAGACAACTAATCATTGAAACCAAATAAGTTATGTTCTAGCAAGACTATGGTCTATATAATCAAATGAGCTCTAGTGTCCTGAGTTCCAAGTTGACTAAGTTAATCCATCAAGCTCTATAAATAACCCTCATTATATGATAACTTAGAATAGGCTTTCTAGATTTAATGGAGTAATAGTGTTAAGCTCTATTATGTAACTTAGTGAATTTAAACCCTAAATTAATTGATTAAGTTTCAATCACAAAATCAAGAAATCTATCACTATTTATGGAATTTGATGATGAAGATTACCTATTAAAAGCTAAAACCTAGCATTCAAATTAAAAACTATTTATAATGTGATAAAGCCTATAAATAGTCCCTAATTTTTAACCTTAATTCAATATTTCAAATCAATCTAAGCCTAGAAACACAATATTAATCAAAACCCAACCATATTCTCATAATTGGAAGCGCTTTATCAATGTAATACCTTCAAACCTCAAGGAATTCAGGCAAATATATTATATTTAACTAAAAAAATATATAAACCAAGCTTTAAAATAATGAAAATAGGATTAAACTGCTGAAAATCATAGTGCAAACAAAATATAAGCCAAGCATAACATAATGAAAATATGATCAAAGTGCAGGAAATCATAGTGTAGTAATATATTAAATGAAAACTCAAAGTTTTACACTAATATTCAATGTAATTTCAACGAAAACATAAAGCCAGTCGTAAATCAACAAGGGTAGAAGCTACATCCGCATAAAATAGAGTAAGATCCAATCCTAAATGATGTTGAACAAAGAAGGAGTTATCTTTAACTACAAAGAAAAAAGTAACCAAAAACCAAAAAACAAGATGAAAACAAAAAGAATGATGTAAGCTGCCTATTTTGGTTATGGAGATGATGAAAATCCCTTCATCAGATCCTTAAATAGGTCTCAATTAGGATCGACAACATTTGGATATAATAAAATGAATGTCGTCCTTTTTTTATTGGATGCTGAATGGTGGTTGAATGGATGTAAATGGCCCTTGGATTCAACCATCATTTAGGGTTCTGAAACTGAAACCCTTGGATACAACCACCGTTTAGGGTTCTAAAACTGAACATAAATGACAGTTGACTCTTACTTAAATGATGCCATTAACCATTTGTAGAAACTCTCATTTAGCTCTCTATCAGTAACTTCTTACTCCAATTTTTCTCTAGTTTCTCCCTAAACTTGACCTTTTAATGGAGACTATCTATTAACACCTTCTATCTATAATTTAACACAAATTGAATAGTTATTGAGCTTTTTTTTTATAAATAGAGATGAAATCATATGAAATCACATACTCAAACATAGTATATCGTATTCCTATCATGTGTTTAGCTCATTTAGAAGAGGTTGAGCACCCTTAGGCCAAAAATTCCCTCTTTGTTTTGTAGCTAAGCCTATCTAAATCCAAATTAAGGCATCCAAGTGCTTCATCTTGATTTGTTGTGCTAAATCTAGTCTACTCATCCTAAGGCTCAAGTTCATTACTATCATCACAACATAAGGGGACTTATAAAGTGACTCTTTTGTCTTTTTACTCTGATGGCTATAATGATGGGTAAAGGATCTCCTAAGTTAACTTTCATGTTATTGAACAAGCACTATAAGTAAATAAGGTCACCTAGGTTCATCACCCTAGAACTCTCATATCGATCCTTTATATTGTTATTTACTACTTTTAATGTTATAATGTATGTATATGGATTGTAATTTTATAGTATAACTGATATCGCTCCCACAAGAATTAGGATTAATAAATTAAAAACTTGAGTTACACTTTGTTTAAGGCACAAGTTATAATGGATGAAATTGAAATTAAAATAAACTAAAAAATTTCATAACTTAACAATTAAAGATGAAGTAAAGTTGAGAAACTAATAAGAAACACTATTAATTACTTCTATCCTTATTTTGTCTTCCGCTTACCCTATTATTTCAATTATATTTGACCCAAGATATTTTATAGTTTTCATTACCCTCGCTCGACATCTAACTACATGTCCCTAGTTGAATTAGATAGGAATTGAATTGCAATATCTCAATCCCTCAAAACCCTTCTTACCTATTTAACTAGTTATGAAACAATTGTATAGGTAATTAATCAATTAAGTAAGATATCTCTTTAGTTAACTATTAACCTTATGTTTATTGGTCTATTAAGGTATCAACTCTTATTAGGAAACCTAACAATAATGTCCTAATCCAATCTCTTGATTTGAATTAAGGAATATGCACCAACAACATTACAAACACATATGAATTAAATTAATAAAAAACAGTTTAACAAAATAATTCGAGAGTAATTCCTAGCTATCCACAATATACATTAAACCCCCAATATTCAGATTTATCATACAGAAAAAGTAGAAAAGAAAAGACATAATAAACTAGGTGTAGCTTGATGATCCTTCTCTTCGATCCTTGTGTAGAAAATCTAAAAAATCGGGTTGATCTTGATGAACTCCTTAATTATTCTTATGTTTCTCTTGCTAGTAGTTACAAAATTTGTTTTTTTCTATGCCCTAAAATACTTCTTAAGCCTGTTAGGATGATTCCTGCACTTTTCAAATCATCTTGAGTCCCCAAAACACTTCAAATTTCTTAAATACTTGTGAAAAATCATGTGATAGGACAACCATGAAGGCCACGAGCATGGTTTTCTCATAATCATGATAGAGAATTTTTCCCATCTTCTTACTTTCTCTAGCTTTTCTAGCTTTTGACTCTTCTCAATCTTTTTGCTATCATACAAAACATGAATAGCCATCCAAAGCTACTTAAGCAACATCTTATTTAAATGTCAACTAAATGTGAACCTAAATCACATGAAATTTCCCTTCAAACCTAAGATACCGATTATGAAAGCATGTTTAAAAGAAGTATGTATGGTGTGCTATCAAATACCTCCACACTTAAGCTATTACTTGCCCTCAAATAACGACTTCCATATCCATTCAAAATAAAAGTAATCAAGAGTTGAAAGTTAGTTTAGTAAAAGCATATATCAATAAATAATTTTGATTTAACTCACAAATCAGAATACCTTTATGAAAAAAACTTTGTTATTGCCTAGAATAAAACAATTAGTAGTTATCTGTGCCTTTTTTTATGTAAGGTAAAACATTTTACCTTGAATTTCCCCCTTGTTACTTAACTTAGTTAACCTTATTAGTTTGCTTGTGTTGTAATCCATTCTTTTGACGTGAAGGTGAGCATTTTATTTAAACACCTTGTGTTACTCAGCTAGCTTAGAATTGGAAATGGTTACTAGCTCCACTCATTAACTTTAACTTTTTTATCGGTATGAAGTCAGCAGAGTGAATCTTTTACGTATTTAATTAAATAAAACTTTTCCTTCATTAAATTATAACCTATTCCAAATTCACATGATAATCTGCATATAATCACAAGTAAAAGCTTGATATCATCCATCACGAGTACCTAAAACACACGCAATCACACACAAAAAAAAAGAAAAAAAAGAAAATCTATTGAACAAATTTAGGTTAAATATCATGCAAGAATTGTTCAATGATTGTAAAATAAAAAATGTTGATGACATTAAAATATGGTAATTAATTATCAAATACTAATTTCATTCATCCTAAGATAAGGCATTCAAGTCATTCTTAATTAACTTACATCAATTTGAGTGTGTGAGTAAATGAAAAATCATACTCAAGTTCATCTTCTCCACAACACTTAATCCCAAATTGTTCTCAATTTAGAGAATGAAAAAAAAAAAGTGTACAAAGTGTGAAAGAGGGAAGGAGAATAAAAACTCCCTTAAAAATTGAAGTCCACTTATAGGCATGGCTTGAGAAAGTTTCATCCATTCCATATGATTTGAAGACTTTGGAGAAAGTGAACCCAAGCTTGTTCCATCTAGCAAACCTACAATCAACGAGATATAAAACCAAGCTTGTATTTGATATTTTAATATAAATAAATCTTAAAAAAACAATTATATATAACATAAAGTTCAAAAGAAGATGCATCAAAAATCATAAAAACTTAACAAAATCCAAACTATTAACACAACATGCTAAAATAGGTTCATTAGCTTGACTATTCCTCAATCTATTTAGTAGGATGAAAGGAAAGAAATCACTTTCTTTTCTTTTGGGAGAAATTCTCCAAGATATAACTTTCCATGATGTCCATTTGCCTTGAACATCTTTTTCTTCTATGTTTTTCAACTTAAAAGCCCCATGCTTGTAAACTGAAGCGACATGAAATGTTCATGTCCATCAAGTCTCAAGTTTACACAAAAACAACATTAATCTTACTCTAATCCTCCTCTTTCTCATCTTAACTACCCTCTCCTCATTTGCCTAAGTCAATTAATTAGAAATAACAAGGGGTAGTGTTTTTCCCTCACCCAAGAAGGCATATCTCAAGTATGGAAGTAAAGATTTCAACGTAAGTATGGGTGATTTCACCAAAAAAAAAAAAAAGGAATAAGGGAATTCATTTTTAATAAAAGGTCTCGTTTTCGTTTTGCGCCCAATTCCTCCTCCTTCCCAATTTCCTCTTCATCTTTAAAGTCTACTTTTTCATCATAATTCACCTCTTACTCCTTGACACAACCATCAGCCACAACTATCTGTATACAAGCACTCCCCTTTGCTATATTTTTCAATGTTTTACTCATACTAAATTCCACCTGTTCGTACACTATCCTAAGGACTAAGTTCTATTTATGTACATCTACCAATGCTATTTCGATGTTCATAAATGGCCTCCCAAGGATCAATGGACGATTGTAATCTTCTTCAAAAATCCACTACAATGATGAATTTATCCACTTTATCTAACACATCTTCCAACACCAAATGGATTATTTATTGATTAATCTACCAATTGTATAAGTATAGATGTTCTCCTATATATACTAACCTTAATTTCCTAAAAAAAGACAAAGGTATAGGATTAATGCTTGCACCTAAGTTACATAAACATTTAGAAAATTCAAGATTACCAACTATACAAGGAATGGTAAAACCCCTTGGATCATGCACTTTTGACAACATGTAGCTAGTAATAATGGAGCTACGACTTTCTGTCAATGAGATTGTTTAGTTCTCCTTCAAAACTTTTTTATTAATTAAGACTTATTTAAGGAACCTTGCATACTTAACCATGTTCTCTAAGGCCACCACAAAGGATGATTTGTTGTAACTTCTCCAAAATTTAACAAACTATGTATTTTTTTTCTTCTTTAACCTTTATAGGAATGAGTTTTCACAAATTAACTACTTGTTAATAAACCAGTGCACCTAGATGATATGATAGATCCATATGATAATAGTTTCCCATCTCCAGATTTCACCTAAGGTTAGCTTAAATAGAAAGCAAAGGAAAACATATTGACGGTAAATTAGACACTGAATTCAGTATCGAGGCTTAACTCCCTAGAAAGATTTATGAGTTTATATTTCATATTTATGATTTTTATGGCATTTAGTTGCTCCCTCCTATTAGACTCTGTGCTGCTTGGGAGACTCCCTACACTTGATGTAAATAAATGCATTGGCTTACTACCTTAATTAAACCTCCAAATTATGGATGAAAGAGGCATGATTTCTTATAATTTAATCAAACTTTGCTTCTATCCTCTTCTAGCTCTCATCTTAGATTGTGATTTTAGAATGTCATACATCCTTTAGCTTGTCCATCTTTGATTCTAATGCTCCAAGTCTATCTTATTAAAATTCTTGAGGTCCTTGAATTTTCATTTGGCTACTTATATTGTTAGACTAAGAAAAAAATTAGGTGGTTCTTCCACATAATAGTATAAGTATTAAATAAGGATTATTACTTCCCCATTATTGTGCTCTCATAAAGTTCCATTGCTCGATACCATTTGATTTCTCAAAGTAAACTACTAAATAATGATCCCAACTAAACCTCATTGTGTAGTATGGCAAGCTAAGGTTGAACCACGTGGAGCTATAATGTAATTGCTATTTCAAATTTTTTATAGAAAATGAAAATGCAAACCCCTAACGTAATTAAAGTGAAATAAGCTAAGATGTAACCAATGCAAACAAAGAGATAAATAACAATGCCAAATATGATAATACTAATAATAGTGTCAAAGAATTAGGTAGAAGCTATCATTGGGATTCCTAGATAACCATCGATCCTTAATTCTAAATATAATGGCATTCTAACTAAGATGTTAGCCTATGGTTTCAAATAAGCTCTTGAATACTAAGATCCTCCAAAATAGGTAAATTTAATAAGTTCTAAAAATACTCCTAACTCGGCTATAACCTAGAATAAATTCTTTAAGTTTAAAAGCATAGAAGAATTAAGTAATAAGGAACGACTAACTTAAGCCACGATCACACAATCTCAAAAAGTATAACTAAAAGGATTACAACGTTAGACTAATTAGTTAAGTTTACCTATTAAACTAACTAATCTATCATTACTTATGAAATTTGCTAATGACTATGACATATCAAAAGCTTAATCCTAGCATTTGAATTAAGACTTATAAAAATGGTGATCAAGTTTAGAAATTAAACCCTAATTCTTGATATTAAACTAAAGTTCCAATTTAACCTAAGTCTAAAAACACCATTTCAATGAAAACCCGACTTTATTGTCAGAAATAGTCACCCGTCATCTCTTTAATACCTTCAAACCCCTAAACAATTAGCCATGTATCATCAAATTAATAAAAATTAAAACTAAATATCCAATTCTCATACTTAAACATTTAATATCAAGGTTGGAAATTGAGAAGAAAACTATCTATTGATATATGTTCTAGGATCCATGCAATATTCAAGAGATTTAAATTCAAAACCCCTTTAACATTCTACTGCTTTGATTTGGTATCACTAACATCGTCAAATTAATCAATAAATTCACATGCAACTCTAATTCAAATACAAATCAACTTAATGGTAGTGTATTGGTCGCAAATAATAAAGTGGAGCACATTTAAGACTCTGGAATGTTGAACTCACAGAGAATTGGTTAGTATGAATACTAAGGCAATTGGATTACATTTATCTAAGGGAACTCAAGGCTCAAAACTAATGGTTAGATAAACTAAAACAAACTTAAAAACTTCCAACTTTGAAATTGCATTCCAAGTGGTTTAAGGATTACCAAATGATTAAATTGCTAAAGATAGGTCTAAATTACTTAAGTAAGTAATTAAATGGATTGGAATTTCTAATCTAAGGCCTTCACTAAATAAACACAAAGCTATAGTCAAGTCATTTCCTTTTCTCTAACTTTCTTAGTTCATGGCTTGATCCACCAATAAATCTAATAAGTAGGCTTAGAAATTTCTAATCCTAAAAACCGTATTCAATATTAGTACCCTCATAGAATAACCAATCAATGGTTATGTATTGATTAAAATCATGTTCTTTATGGATCTTTCAAATGAATTAAGTGATCGATCCTCTACTTAATCATCTAAGCTCATATCCTAAGTGATCAAGGCAAGATATGCTTTAAGATCTCACATAAACAAAGATTTACTTCCAATCATGTGATAAACATCTACTCAAGGCATTCAAGAACATGTCCCAAGCTATAATTTAGCTCAAATCATCATACATAAACAATAAAAATCATATCAAAAGAAGAAATCCCCAAGTTCTTGCATCAATATGAACAAAGAGAGACAAAAAAGGGATTTAAGGTTTAGGAAGTACCAAATGATGATACAAAGTGATAAAAAGCCTCTAATAACATCTAGAAACTCCCTTGAATCTTCAAAACAAACTGAAATTTTAATCTACAAAGGCTGAAGAAGAAGAATAAAGAAAAACCTAAAAACTAAGGAAAGAAAATAGAAATATGGTCTTTTATAATTCGAGTTCTACTTACTAAAAATGATCTCTGGAGCTTAATTTATAAGTATGGAGCAAGCAGGAGAAATTTGGAAAGTTGCAACCAATGAAATTTGGAGATCCAACTAGAAAAAACTTGAGATGGAGTAACATAGCACTTGAAAAATAATATAATGGTGTCATTTAACCCCTGCATTTTCCTCCCAGATTTGAAGCCAACGGCAGGTTTTCATAGTAAAATGGCGGTACAACTAAATTGCTATTTTACTCTCTATTTTTTAGTTTCAGTAAAACCTTTCTGAATTTCTTTGCTTAATTAACCTCCAATCTACAAGTTAACATTTCTATAAGACAATTAAACACTTAAACACTAATTTAGGAGCAAATGTGCATCAAATTATACTAGAAAACACTTCAAATCAAACACTTATCACATTCAATATAATTATAATGGACAACATAAATATAAAAAAATTAATAAAGTGATTCAATAACAGCAAATAAAGTTCAATAATACCTAAAAAAAACTAAAGAGATGAAATAGAAACCGATATGAAAATCCATAGAAAAACTTAAGAACATTAATTATTTAAAGAGAAGAAGTGTAAAAACCCTTATAGAATGCTTCTTAACTACTTCTTTGCTAATTTAGAGGCTTAACATGCCCTTTCTAATTAGGGTAAACTACAAGATGAGGAAAATACCTCTTTACCATTATTTTTTTCGTTTACAAGACACTAAACGATGGTTGTAGCACCTAAATGGTGGTTGGTTTTAACCACCATTTAGGTCTCTAAAAATGAACTTAAAGTTGGGTGTACTTGACCTAAATGGCATCTTTTAACTTCTACAAAAGATGTCATTTGGGTCTCTATCATTAGCACCTTGCTCTAATTTTACACCAATTCCTCTCAAAACTATGTCTTTTAATCAAGAATATTTACTAGAAGATTCAACTTCATTCAACATAAATTGATCACTTTTTCATTAAAAGTAAGTATGAATCCATATGAAATCATATACTAAATCATAAAATAATTCATCTAGATCACCATTGTTATCCATCAACAATCAATTATCTATCCCACAGCTTTCTTGCGAATGTAGCTCGCATCTATGTTGCATCACCTTCACTGAGGTAGAAGAGGCAAACTTCAATCTACTCAATTGCTTGGTAAGGGCTGTTATTTGAGCTTATAGAGTTGTCATAAAGTCCATATCAATCACCCATACTCTTCAAAATTTTGTTTTTTTAATCCTATCTATTGTCTAAAGAAAATTATTATTAGCCATCTCCTCCAATAGGTCATCAGTTGCATTAATAGTCTTCCTTATTAAGGAATCTTTAGCTACTACACCTATACTCCCCCTTCTGTGTTTATTAACTCCATTGTAGAATGTTTAAAGTAGGAACTACTTTTGTAATTTGTGATGTGGACAACTTCTTTGTAATTCCTTAAGTCACTCCTATGCTTCATATGGGGACCATCCATCATTTTGCTAGAAATTAGTGATCTCTTTAATAATTCTTGTAATCTTCGTTAAGGGAATGTATTTAGCTATGAAGGCTTGAACTAGCTACTCCCATGTGATGGTATTTTCTAGATTTAGAGAATTTAACCATGCCTTAGCTCGGTCCTTCAATATAAATATAAATAACCTCATCTTTGTGACATCCTTTAATTTTAGCAAAATATGTCTCATATCTCAAAAAAAATTGCTAGATGTCCATTGAAATCTTGATTATCCAAACCATAAAATTGCACTTTGTTTTATAGCATGTTCAATAAGGCTGGCTTTATCTCAAAGTTGTTGATTTGGATGAAAGGCATTGTAATTCACTGTTGATTGGCATTAAAACTAGGCCTCATGAAGTCTGTAGTGGTCCTTTAGTTTACTCCTTGCTCTCATTCTTCCTCTAATATCCTTCCTATAGCTTATTGACATTTTTTTCTCTTCTTTTCTCCCTCTCTTGCTTTATAGTATCTGAAATTTCTATGTCAATTAGCTTGCTTAAACTTTTTGTGATCCTTATGGCCATGCACTTGCAATTATACAATTTCCTTAAATTAAAATTGGTCAAATTAAACAAGATGCTAAAACCACTAATCCCCGATAATGGGGTCGAAAACTTAGTTGCTAGTTTTAAAGCTACCACAAGTATATGGATCATAATTTTTTTTTACAGCCAGTATCATTCCCATGGATAATATGATTAGTCACCTAACAACATAGGTTACACTTTTTTTAAGGTAAAAATATAATGGATGAAACTAAAATTAAAATAAACTATAATAATTTAACAATTTAAGATGGAATAATCTTGAGAAATTAATGATAAACACTAGGAATTACTTCTATACTTATTTTGCTTTCCTCTTACCCTATTGATACAATTATCATTAACCCAAGATATTCTATAGTTTTGATTACCCTCTATTGGCATCTAACAAATGTTTATAATTGAATTAGATTGGAATTGAATACCAATCTCTCGATCTCTCAAAACCCATCCTAACTATCCAACTAATTATGAAGCAATCTTATAAGTAATTAATTAAGATATCTCTTTAAGTAAATACTAACTTGATATTTATAATTCTATTAGGGTATTAACTCTCATTGGGCAACCTAACACTAATTTTATGATCCATTCTCTACATTATAATCAAGAAATACACATAATAAACATCACAAAAACAAATGCATTGAATCAACAAGAAAAGAGTTTAACAAAATAATTCAAGAGTAACATAAATTACACCCCCAGTATTCAGATTTATCATACAAAAAAATTATAAAAGAAAAGAGATAAGATACTAGGTACAACTTGATGATGCTTCTCTTTTAGCCCTTATGCGAAAAATCTAGAAAATTAGGTTGATCTTGAAGAACTCCTTGTTTAATCTTGTTCTCTTGTTAACAGCCTCCAAGACTTTTTTTTAACCTTTAAATACCTTTTAAGCCACATAAGATGGCTTCATAAATGGGTTCTTACCATCCTCGTCATACCTATCTTTTGTTTCCCATGCGTGATAAGTACAGGCCTTGTTGTATTTAGTCTTTCCCATTTTTAGGGTTTTGTAACACTTTTTGAACTCTTTTCACAACCTTAACTAGTCTTCTATTGGCAGCTATAATGGAAATCGGTGCTTAAGCCTTTGATTATAACTTGACCTTTTCACCATTAAAGCCAACATCTAAACTTCTTCCATTACCCTTGCCATATTATATGGAAGGAGATCCTCCCTTAGTAGGGTAGAAAATAGTTGGGAAAGTTATTTAAGCTGAGTGTTCTACTCTTCCCTTATAACCTCTGGTTAAAGGATTTTCTCATGCTCCTCCCGTTGTGATGATGAAAGTGAAATGGAAAAGCCAATGAAGTGATTCTAAGTAAACCTCTTCCCCCCTTCAGTCTTTTTTTCCGAATAAGCAGTCATATAGAAAGGTTAAAGGCATATGGCTAAGACTATTAGGCTCAACTATATCCCTCCACTGTATATTTTATGGAAGCAGGTGGATGCTCCATAAATTAGGTGGAATGGTTTTCTTGTTGCATTCTTTTTGTACAATTATCCTACTTTTCCTATGTTCCCTATATGGGTCTAAGTTAAATGGTTCAAGCTTAGACTCTCACAAGTCCCTCTAAATGACCATGACCTTTACCTACTCAAGTTCTTTACTAATGTTTTTTATTAGCAAGTGCTTGAAGAGGGGCTTTGGCGCTTCCTTTCTCAATATTTTTTCCTTACTAAAATGGTTCCCATGACTGAAGTTGAAGTAGCTTAAAACAAAGCATATACCCCTAAGGATCAACTCTCATAAGGTACCCCTTGAGCATTACACTATAATATGAATGAGCCTTATTACAAGTTATCTTGAATTATTTCCAATAAATCTTCAAATTAACTAAGATCTGTTCTTTCCTCTATGACACTTGTTTGGATGCACTTGTAGTAAATTGGACTTAATTTTGTTAGCATTACTAGTGATATTTCATAAGAGTGAATTGATTAGGAGGAAATGTTTTAAGATAGAAGTATAAGTAATGTTAAGGAAAAGGAAATAAATGTTTAAATATAATTCTTATTCCCTATCCTCATTAAAAATCAAGGTTAATCATAGAACTAGTAGCCAATTGTGAGTTGTGATATAGCTGAGTAACTGGAGGACAATTGTGACAAAATATTCACCCTCATCTCAAAAGGCTAAAATGACATTCTAACCAAGCTCAAAAGAATATAGACTCATTGATTAACTAGGGGAAATTCCTAAAAAAAAAATCAATCGTGTTCAAAGACTAGGTGATTGTTTAAAATTAATGAAAATGTATTATGCTTAAAATGAAAAGTGAAAACCTATTAATCTTCTTGTATGTGTCATGATATTTTCATGAGTGATTAGTTTGTGATATCCTACCCTTCATATCATTAATAAAATATAGTGCATGTTTACAAGTGCCATAAATGTGAAACTAGGGTGAAAATATCCTTGTTAAAGTGTGCATTCAATTTAAAGACATTTAAATGCAAAAGGAACAAGTTAGTGATTTAGATTTTATTGAATTATTGATGTTCTGGGGTAAGTTAATTCTATTAAGTTATATGTCATTATTGTATTATTGCAATATTGCATGGATTATGTTTTTTTGTTCTTTTTCTTTTAATGTCCTTGATTTTACTTAAGGTTAAAGAAAAACAAAAATTGGTAGTTGGAACAAAAGGAAATCCCAATTTTCAAGATTTTACGACTCAAGGGCAAGAAGAAGAAGAAATTCAAGATTAAATCTTTGTATTGTCTTTTTATTTTCCTTGCCTTTGTATGTTGAATTTCAATATTGGGGGTTTAATCAACATTATGGATTTCTAGGATTGTTAATAAGAATTACTCTTAAATTATTTTGTAGAAGTCTTATCTTATTGATTTAAACATATAGTTTTTGTAATGTTTATTGTTCTTCTTCTCTAACATAAATCGAGATATTGAATTACACTTTGAAATAGGGTGATTAAAATGATAGGATAACTTGGGTTAAAATAATTAAATCAAAAAATAAGAGGGATAAAAGTATGGATAAAATTGTTTTTTAATATTTAATCATGAACTCCAAAGTTCTTGAACATTTCTCTTTTAATTGTTCATTTTTAATTTGATCAGTTTTAGTTTATTTTTTAGTATTTGTTGTTTGAAATTTTGCCTTAGTCAAATTTTAACTTTAATCGAGTGGTAACGCAATCTAATCTTTAACGGCCAATATATATTTATACTATAAGTTATGACCTATACACTTACAATATTAGTATAAAACAAGTTAGTATTTACGTCAACGAATTCAACTAATTTTTTATGCCATTGCTGGGGATTAGTAGTTTTAGCATCTTTTTTTTATTAGATGATTATGATTTAATGAGTTTGATCATTTTTCCTTGTGCATTTTTAGGTGCATGAACACAAGGAGAACATGAAGGTTCAATGAATTAATCAAAGAAGAATTTTCAAACATAACTAGTTAAGGGAGGGAGTTAGGAAGAGAAAAGCATCAACGGACCTTTTTAAAAAATATGGCAGAAGAAAGAGAACAAGGAGTACATTTATCGACTTCATGAGGAATAGTTTTAATGCTAAGCAATAAGGAATCACAAGGCTTCTTCAGCAAGTAAACAACTTTAAAATGAAGCCATCTCTACTCAACTTGCTGCAATATAGTGTTGAATTCTTTAGATTGGCGAAGGACGACACTAATGCCTACCTTGCAAACTTCTTAGAGATTTGTAATACTTTTAGGTACAAAAAATTGTCAGAAGATAAAGCCAAGATGCAATTGTTTCCATTCACATTAAGGGATAGGGCTAAATCATGGTTGAATTCTCTCAACTAGAAGAATGTCACCACATGGGAGCAACTTGCATAAGCATTTTTAGGCAAGTACTTTCCATTGACCAAGACAATGAGGATCATAAAGCAGATCAAAAAATTTCAAAAAGTGATGGAGAGTGATTATATGAGTCATAGGAAAGATTCAAGGAGCTACAAAGGAGTTTTCTATATCACAACCTGCCAAGGCAGTTCCTTGTAGAAACTTTTTAAAATGGGGTGAATCAAAGTATAAGAAGCACTATTAATACAGTAGTTAAAGGTTCCTTGATAAGAAAAATCATTGATTTAGCGCATGATCATTTATATAAAATCGTGAACAGTAGTTACGTATGGTTAAGTTAAAGGAGTAAGTAAGGATTTAAGGAGCAAAAGGGAGTGAATCCTGTTGATTCAATAATAACCCTCCAAAACATGCAATTACAAAGTTCAACCCTTACTAAGACATTACTAAGCAATTGAACAACTTACAAAGTACTTCCTCTTCTTCGATTAAAGCCATGAAACTTAGATGTGAGTTATGGGGTTACGATAGCCGCACAATTAATTGCTTTATGATGGAAACGAGTGGAGTTGCGCTAGTGAGCTACATGGGGCAACAACAATGAGGTAATAATCCATACTCCAAAACTTACAATCTAAGGTGGAAGAACCACTCCAATTTATATTGGACTAATAATGCAAGTACCAATGTAAGACCTCAATAGACACTTGATTTCTAATAAGATAGGCTTAGATCTTTGGAGAACACGATGGATAAATTGATAGATGTCTTAGATTCCAAGATTGTAAGCCAAGAAGAATGCCGAAGGAGGGAAGAAGAAGGACAAAAGAGTATGGAGGCAAATTTATGTCAAACAGTGATGAACCATGCTTCTTCCATCCATAACTTCGAAGTTCAAGTGGGGCGACTTGGCAATGCCCATTCATTTAGAAGTATGAGGAGCCTTCCAAGCAATACAAAGGTGAATCCAAGGGAACAACTGAAGGCTATCACACTTAGCAATGGAATGAAACTTGAAGAGTCAATAGAGAAGACCGAAATCTTAAAGACGGAGAGCTAAAATAAAAAGAATAGAAGAAGGAGGAGAAGCCCTATATGTCACTACCAACATATAAGCCAAGAATTCCCTAACAACAAAGACTCAAGAAAATTTAATTGGATGCATAATTTTCCAAGTTCTTGGAGAAGTTAAAAAAGCTACAAATCAATTTGTCATTTGTGGAAGCATTAGAGAGCATGCCCAAATATGTCATGTTTTTAAAGAGAATCTTAACCCACAAGTGCACTTTGGAAGACAAACAAATAGTGGTCATCACAAAAAGCTACTGCTCAATCATCACTAGTTGTAGGTCTGTCGCGAACCACCAAATAATAAATTTTACATAACTAACATAACTAAGTATGTAGTAGGACAAGTTAGGGTTGATCCCATAGAGACTTAGGGTGAGTTAAAGCCATTTCTACGGTTACAAGAAGGAAAATAAGAACAAAAGAAAACCTTGGATTTTTTGCGAACTTAAAAATAAATATAAAAAGCAACTAATTAAAACAAAACAAATAGAAATGGACAATAATAAAATGAACCTCAACAAAAAATATATGTTAGATTTCAGTTTTATAATCGATCATAGAAATATATAGATTGCATTTACCCTAAGATTCTAACCTATGGATCCAAACCAACTCTTGAATCCTAAATTCTTCAAAGTTTAGATAAGCCAATACAAAACTTACCCCTAACCATGTGACAATTTAGAATAAGCTCTCTAGATTTAATGATATAATAGCATTTAGAACTAGGGAATGACTAGCCTAAGATACCATCTTGTAAGCTCTGAATTTCTAACTTAAAGAACTGGAATCGTAAGGTAATTAATTAAGTTTACCTAAAAAACCAATTAATAAATTTTTACTTATGGATTCAGGTAATAAAAATTGCAGATTAAAAGCTAAATATTAGTAAATTAGCTAGAAATTATACCTAGGGTGATCAATCTTATATGTTAACCCCTAATTCATTTCATTTAACCTAAATTCCAAATTAATCTTCATCTAAATCATAATTCCCAATCCAAATTAAGTCAATTCTCATAATTATTCATCCCTAATCCCTTCAACACCTTGTTCCCTAGAGGAAAAATAACTTAACATCCTAAAAACAATAATAACAAAAATTAAACAAACAATATACATAAAAAAATAACAAAAAAAAAGCTGGAAATTTAAGAAATAAGCATTATATTACTAAAATCTCAAGCTTCATATAAAGAAAAGGCATAAAACACAACATAAACACAATTGCAACAATAAAAAACAAGTAACAATAAAATGAAAGAATAAACAAACTAAGAATAAGGTATTTAATTGCTAAACAACTACTAAAACAGTGAACTAAATAAATTAAAGATGAAACAGTGATAAAATCTAACAAAAATCCTAAAAACAAGAAGAAAAACTACGAAAATGATAGAGCTTGCTCCAAAAAATGAAGACTAATAACCGTCTCCACACTATTTTGTTTCTTTTTATACGCCTCCCTTTAGGCTAAAACAGTAAAAGACGCTTTGGTTCTTTTTTATTTTTCTTGGTGGCAACATATTTAGTCGATCGATTAAAGTTCATTTGGTTAACCGACTAAGACTGAATAGATTATTCGATCGATCGACCTTCTAGTCTCCATCACTTCATCTCCATAATTCTCTGCAAAATCATGCCCTTGCTCCATTTTTTCTCCTGTTCGTTCCTAAATTTGACATTTTGATCTAGAATTTATGTCAACTCCTATAACCTGTGAATCACATAATATAACACTATTTGAGCACTTTCAACCAAAATAGAGGATGAATTCAAGTGAAATGACATACCAAAACATATTAAAATTTATCCCTATCAAATACGTCAACCCTTGAACCAGTACTTATCCTCAAGCAATGATTTAAACAATTCATTCACATAATTCCATTCAAGATCCATAGCTAGTTTAGCATAACAGAAATCCAATAATGACTTTAACCCGATTAATAAAGTTTAACTCTCTCATGATCAAAAACAAAGAAATTACAAGCAAAGCACATAGTCATTTTGGAAAGATCGTCACACAAACTAGTGAAGGATGTTCAAAATATCCACAAACAACCAAAAACATATCACAATTTGAATTTTAAGCAATGTTTATTTGAGAAGTCATTTCAATTTTTAGCAACGTTGGTTTGAGAGGTCATCTAACTTTTTGACATGAAGATTAACACTTTGTTGTAAACACCCTTGGTTACTAGGCTAGATTGCCATATTAAATGGCTATAAACACCACTCATTATAACAAAACAAAGATGCTTTTCTTCAAAAAAACAACGATGCTTTTTATTCAACAACAGAAAAACAAATATTCTTTTTTCTTTCTTTCTTCTTCTTCTTCTATTTCTTCTTTTTTTTTCTTTCTTCTTGTTTTCTTTCCTTTCTTTTCTTTTTTCTCTTTTTTTTTGTTTTGAATCTTTATTCTAAACATACTATTCAATATTCATATAAAAAACCATACAAAATGGACTTGAACATTAAATATTATACAAACAGGTCAGTAAACACATGAAAAGCACTCAAAAGAAAAAGAAAAGTAAAAAAGTTAGCATCAATTCAAGAGTTGACCAACTTTCCTTAAGTTGATAGTATCAATTTCCTTTAAGTACTGCAATTAAATATTATGTACATTTTATAATCTTTTCAAGCTAACACATTCTAATCATAACTATTGGACTTATAATAACTTAACTGTGAAAAAAGTTTGAAATATTTTGAAACTTGCCCCACCCCCACACTTAAATTGAGCATTATCTTCAAAGTCTAAAAGCAATAAAAACACATATATAAGGATGGAAAAAGAGTACTCCTTTGCATTGAAGAGGCCATATGAACCTTAAGAATAAAGATCTTAAATCAAAACAACCAAAAGCTATTTGCAAAAGAGAAAAGCACACAAACTAAAGAATATGGATAGGGTGCCTCCCAACGATTGCTTATTTAAGGCCATAAGCTTTACCCTTGCTATGTATAATATCCAATGTCAGAAAGATAGCTGAACCAGATAGAAAATATGTTCAAACTCATAAATGAGCCTAGAGTAGTTTCCCTTAAAACAGGTTCAAAGTAAGCATGATGTCCAAAAGATTCGGAAAGATGGAACTGCATTGTGTCTTCATCATACTCCAATGTTCACTCTTTTCTATGGGCATTTCCATTCTCCTAAGATGGTCTCTACGATACTGTAAGGAATGGCCATGGAAACTCTTCACCCCGCACGTCACCATCCTTCTTCAACGTGTTTGACCACAAATCCATTAATGCGTTGGCATCTTATGGCTCTTCTTCTCCTCTCTTCTCTGCTTCTTCCTATTTCCTCTACAAATTACTAAGAAAAGGAATTGAAACTTGGTTAGTAATAGCATGATCTGCATCACTTACCATAGGAGGTTGTTTATCCTCCTTATTTTCTTAAGTGAGTGCCTCTTCCTCTCCTAGGTTCTCTTGCTATTACTTCTTCGCTTTAAAGTTCTCCATCTGTTCTCCACTCCTTGACAAAATAACATACAAGTCATCCTCATCATCACTCTCCTATTTACTAAGAACTCTTGTAGAGACTTCAGCTTCTAATCTCTTAATTACACTCTCCAATTGGCTCACTAGATCTTCTAAGTTCTTCAAAATACTTCTCATTTTTAGTTGAAATTGAGGAGTACTTGACACCAAGCTTTGTAACAATATTGTCCAAGGACATTCCATCGGCTTGTGGTGGCAACGGTGAAAATGGAGCTGTAGGTGAGAAGTGCGGCTCATCTTAGTATTATACGGGTGGAAAATCGAATCAGTATTCCTATGTATCTTGTAAAATAGGACACGTACAAATAGGATAACCCCAAAATGAGCAAACGTCACATACCTTAACTTGTTCTTCATCCATTGGTACTTACGTGGCTAAGGTTTTAAAATTCATCAGTTGTTCCTCTAACTTGGAAGTAGCAAGAAATTGAAAGTCATTATCAGAATAATGACTTTTAATAAGAAAGATCATCATTAAATACGCATTGATAATGATCCAATAAGGCCAAAAGTATGTAAAATTTGAAAAAATATGCATAACTAAAACAAACAAAAGATAAGATAACTATAATCAATAAAAATAAAAACCCAAAATAAAAATAAAAATAACACAAAAAGTAGCTAAAACATGAGCATCAGCTCCCCAACAACTACGTCAAAATTTTGGCAGGATATGTTCTTTCTCCAATATCATGAGTTCATATGGAAGGGAATAAACTCTCTCAAGCAATGCCTTAATATTGAACTTCACTATTCAAAGGAGTCAAATTCTCTTTTCATTTTAATACTTTTTATGCTTTAATTGCTTTCATCCTCCAAATTGAGGACACTTTAATTTAAGTGTTGGGTGGAAGATGAGCTCGAGCATGCTTTTTCACTTATATGCACTTAATTTGTTGCATGTCTAATGGTAATGACTTGGATGTCTTGTCTTATAATGATAGAAGATAGGAATCGATTATTAATTTTGGTATTTTTATTTCTTCAATATTTTTTATGGTGTAAGCATTGAACAATTCTTGAGATTTTAAACCAATTTTTATTTTTGTTTAATATTTAGTGATTTATATGTATTTTTTAGGACCCATGATTATAATGGCATGCTTGTAAGGACCTTTAATATGATTGTTGTTTTGAGTTGGAATAGGTTGTTTGCTCTAAGAATTAAAAAGAAACATATAAATGATTATTTAAAGTGAACAAAGGTTGAGCCTCCATTGACTTCAAATAAAAAGATAAAGTTAAAGAGTTGTGTTGGTGTGAGGTGACTTAGTTGAGAGATTGGAGATGTACCCCATAATGTGTGCAACTTCTCTTTAAAGGGCGAAGTGACCTCCCAATTAAGATAAAAGAATATCCTAACTGAGAAAACAGGGATGTGACCCTTAAGACATGTATCTTTTTGTCAAAAAGCAAGGTGTCCTCTAAATAGAAATGCTCTAATTATAAGTTGTGTTATGTTGTGTTATTTCAAACATCCTTGACTTATTTGGCATGATGATTCATATGAAACTACTTAGGTGCTTGATATTATGCATAAGGATTGTCTCTTTACTAAATGTTTGATTATGTGTCATAATAAAGTTATTGTCATAAAAAAATTGTGTTAGTTGAGCTAAATCAAAAACACTGATTGATATTTGTTTTTACTCAATTAACTTTCAACTCTTGATTGATGTTTTTTGGAGTAGATGTTTAATTCATTGCTTGAGAAAAAGCAACTGTTTAAGTTTGAGGGTATTTGATAGCACCTTAATTATAAATCTTCTAGACATGATTTCATAATGTTTATCCTAGGCTTAAGAGGTAATTCCATATAATTTTGGTTCACATTTGATTAATTATTAAATAAGATGTTTCTTATGTTATTATGGATGGTTGTTCTTGTTACCAAAACTTTGGTGAACATTTTGAGGCCCTTTTAAAAGTAGAAAATGTATGGAATAAATTTTGAGGATTTAAAGTACCATATTATAAAGTTCCATATCAATTTATAAGGTCGTATGAAAAGCCATTAATAATGTTTCAAGAAAAGAACAAGGGAATCTTATACAATCACAAATTTTGATACAAATGACTTTGGTGATGCATTAGGTGAACTTATAGAGTTTAGATTGTTATGAAATTTTCTAGGAAAAAACATTATACGAGGAGCCTACATATCAAATTTCATAACCATTGGAGATGTGCATGATAAGTTATAACCAAAACACTAAGAAGAGTTAAAATCTATCAAATGAAGAGAATGAGAAAAGAAGATTCTGGAGTAGCAAGGCCATGATCGTGGCTCAGTGATCTTAAAAGACACTTACGAGTACTAGACATGTGGCATTTTAGGTATTTTTTCAAATATAATGGTTGAAAACTCTAAAGGCCGTCATTCCAATTATAAGGAGCTTTCCCTACGAGGCCAAAAATAGATTTAGAGGCTTTCTAAGGGGAGGAATCTAGATCAACATCCACCTTCGAGCAAGAACACCTTAACTTAAAGAAATTCCATAACAAAGAAGTGAAGAGATGAGTGGCACCTACACTAGATTTTGTTTCTTTGTCTCTTTTACTATCTTTAAGTATACATATTATGTTTGTTAAGAGATTGATTAACATCATGAGTGGTTTAAACATATTTTAGAAATTGCCCTTTGAACTATTTTGCTGAACTCATCTTACTACTTTCATTAAAGAATGTTTATGATATTTATTGAGCCTAAACCTTGCAATAGATTAAGAGATTAAATTGGGTAATCTATGTTGGGTGTACAAAGAGAGTTCACATTCAATACACTTACAAATATCATGTTGATTAATTGATTAGAGAGAGATCTTGATTAATTAATTGATTGCCTATAGGATTATTTCAAAACTAGCTAGATATTTTATATAGGTTTTGTAAATTGATAGATTGTAAGACTAATCCTATTTAATTTAGCCAAGGAAACTTAGTTACACCTTGAAAGAGGGTGATTAAAACATTAGGATATCTTGGGCTAAGCATAATTAAATCAACAAGATAATAAGGAAACAAAATAGGGATAAAAGTGATTCCTAATCTTTAAACTGAATTCTAAAGTTCCCACACATT
This sequence comes from Pinacopodium congolense, assembly GCA_028565735.1. Taxonomy (NCBI): domain Eukaryota; kingdom Viridiplantae; phylum Streptophyta; class Magnoliopsida; order Malpighiales; family Erythroxylaceae; genus Pinacopodium; species Pinacopodium congolense. The sequence continues at coordinate 4,793 of JAOXYD010197876.1, read as the reverse complement.
TCTCTTTCAATTGCTCATTGTTAATTTGTTTTGTCTTAGTTTATTTTGCAGTATTTATTTTTTGAAATTGTGCTTCAAACAAAGTTTAACTTGAATTGAGCGGTGACTAAACCTAATCCTCATTAGATGATATTCGTTTATACTACAAGTTATAGCCTGTACACTTGAGATATTAAGGTAAAACAAGTTAGTATTTGTGTTAATGAATTTAACGACAACCCCTTTGAGGACCAAGTGCCACTCCTCCATTATTGAAGGACTCTATTTAGTTTTGTGAGGCAGTGCTAAAAAAAATCTCCAAAAACTAAAAAATCATCTATGAGTACTTCCATTACATCCTCAATCATTTCTGTAAATATGGCCATCATACACCTTTGGAAGGTGACTAGTGCATTGCAAAGTTCGAATGAAATCCTTCAATAGGTAAATGTTCCATAGGGACATTGAAGGTGGTTTTCTTTTGATCATTTAGATAGATGAAAATTTGATTGTAGTTTGAATATTCATCAAGAAAACAATAGAAAGCATATCCAGCCACTCTTTTGATCATTTAGTCCACAAAAAGTATAGGGAAATTATCCTTTATGGTCGCCAAGTTAAGTTTGCAGACTTTCCAACCTATAACTATTCTAGTGGAAATCAACTCATCTTTTTCATTCTCCATCATTGTCATACCTCCTTTCTTTAGCACACATTGTACTGGACTTACCCACTAACTGTCTAAAATTGAATAAATAATTCCAGCATCTAGTAGCTTCACAACCTCCTTCTTAATAACTTCTTACATGTTGGGATCAAGTCTATTTTAATGCTCTCTTATTTTCGTATAGCCCTCTTCAAGGTTATTCCTATGAATCACTACAATAGGGATGATTCTTTTAATATAAAAATTTTGCCATCCCATGTCTCTCATTCTACCACTTAGATAGCTAATGTATGATCCTTATCTAAGAAAGTATAACTAAGGTGTGAAGATAAGGATTTTAACTCAAAAGTAAGGTGGAAAGTGGAATGGGTGCTTCAATTCTCACTAGGGCTTCGTGCTTTCGCTACTCTACCAACTCCTCTTCCTCCTCAATTCCTTGATTATCTCTCATATCAATGTCTTCCTTAAGGTGTTTCTTTTGCTCCTTTACACATTTATCAACTATGTCTTTCTTCATGCAGGCACACCTTTCGGCTTGATTTTCCAAAGATTTACCCATGCCAAATTCTACTTACTTATTCTCGATCCTAAGAACTGGTTTCCCTTCATTCACATCCACTAATATTCTTCCAGAGTTCATAAATGAAATCTCAAGGATCAATAGACAATTGTGATCTTCCTCAAAGTCCAAAACAACAAAATCCACCAAGATGATAAACTTGTCAACCTTAACTAAAACATCTTGCACTACTCCAAATGGCTTCTTTATTAATTAATCCACTAACTATACAAACATGGATGTCGACTTCATGTCTCATAGCCTTAATTTTTTTAAAATTGACAAAGGCATAAGATTGATGCTTGCACTTAAGTCAATTAAACTGTTAGCCCTGTATGTCACCTAAGGGGGTGAATTTCATGTTAAAAAATTCTTATAATATATACAATTAAAGTTAGAAAATTTAGACCATGCAGAAGTGAAACAACACTTTTAATTCACTAAAATAAATAACAATAAATTAAACAATATGCTTCAAATAAAAAGAGTAAGGGAGGAGAGACACAATACAATTTATCCTAATTCAAAGTGGTCTACTTATTCTTACATCTAGTACCCAGTGAACCTTATAGAGAATTTTGTACTAATGTAACAAAAAATACAACTTTAGATCATGCAAGCTCCTTTTATAGCAAAAGGATATCCATCCCTCTTTTCTTTTTCCTTAATCTAAACTATAACCTCACTTTCTCAATAATAACACTTAAAAATATTTCACTTAAGCTCACTTCGGTGTATAAAAGAGGGTTTCTATATATGTATGCACAAAAGAAATCTTAAAATGCCTCACATACGAACACACCACAACAAACTCACAAAACTTTGCTTTGAATGCTTCTTCATGTTAAAAGCCATACAAGCAACACACATTTATACCTATCTTAAGGCTTGTTTAGAATGCTTATTTATGCTAAAAATCATAAAAGAAACACATATTTATACCCATCTTAAGGCCTATTAGTCTTTTATGCATGTTGTAAAAATTAGTCATTAGAAAACTAGTCATTTATTGCCATTTCAAAAGTTGGTCGTCTATAGCCTTTGCAAAAACCAGCAGTTTATAGCTATTTCATAAACTAGTCATTATACAAAATAGTCATTTATAGTTGCAAAAAATTAGTAGTTAAAAAAAACTAGACATTGCACATAATAAACAAATATAGTCCTCTTAATAATGTAACATATATGCGTATTCTAAGTTATGTATGTAAATATGCATGAATGAGCATCTTAAATAAAAAATGAATTAAATATAACTTACAATAAAAAAATTGCATAAATGAACCCATATCAATACTAATTCGGTTCTTTAATGACTTGAGTCTTAACATATGATATTCATTAACTACAATTAAGTTCCAGAGCTCTTTAAGAAAATTCTTTCATATTTCGTCCTTACACTTATCTTTCAACACACTTAAACATAACAAACATTATTAGTAAAATAGTTTTATGGTCATATAAACATAGTAGAGCCTCCCTTAGTTCAACAATTTCCTTATTTTTTATGATGACAGTACTGTGTGATATTATGGGAACAAAACATTAATAAGAATAAATCAAATACCACATGGTCATCATACTCATTACTTTAATTTTGATAGACTCCCACTAAATATATCAAAATCATACAAAGAATCAAAACTCAACAAATAATATAACCAATTGCAACTCCAATTCCCCTTAGGTTGGATAAAAATTTTAACTCCCCCTTAATTCAAACAATGTGTCCAAGTTTGAAGAAACTTTGAAAAACTTAAAAAACAAAACCTACTCCCTTAAAATGAAACATAACATCATGCACCTCTACCCTTTTGGGAATCATCAAACAAAAATGTAAACATTTATTAAAAAAACTACATAAATGTTAAGAAAAACATAAAAATTATGTAAACAATCTTAAACAACTTAAACAATTAAAAGAGAATACATGATATGTTGATTTTTTTTTTGAACAAAAAAAATAAATCATGTTGTTCAAGATGAAATCCACCAAGTGGATTTTTTCACCAAGCATAAGGGTTGAAAGGAACCAAAGATGGTCATATCCTAGGCCATTGTAATAACCACTAGAAAAAAGAAAGTTCTATTTATATAAAAAAATATATGGAATTTTGGAATGGCATTTAAGTTTCCCACATATTTTAGTTATTCAGTAATGCCTTACTTTCTAATTAAAAAATGGTTTTCATTCTCTTAACTAAAGTGTGAGTTTCATCAGCACATTTGGTCATACAATTATATTGAGGAAAGGTAGGGGCAATTTGAATTCCTAGGATGCTATTGATTAACTCTCTAATGACACAAATAGAGATAATTTCTACTATAGAAATAAGGACATACTCATTATTCTCCTTAAGCTCTCTAAGGTTGCAATAGAAAAGTTTAACAGCAATAGGGCAAATCTAAAAAAAAAAGAGTTAGGAGAGGCTCCCACCCTTGATCTATGAAAAACTGGACAAAGTCATTTTCTTAAAGAGTTCTAATTGGATAGGATAAATTGTACAATTTTCAAAAAGTTTTATAGGTGCATAATCCTAAAACGAGTCATAATCAACATCAAAATATCCATCTCTTGGACTAGTTCAGAATCTTTTACTTCTAAAGGTATCACTACGTCAAGTTCTAACCATAATGGGAATTCAACCAAACTAATATCACAAAGACTTAAGGAAGAAACTCTAAGAATATCAATGGACACCTAAGAAGGCTCTAAAAATGGAAAAAGTGCATGAGTTATCTCCTTGTCTAAAGTCAATAACACAACCTGAACATATGTAAGTATGTCTAAACGTTCAAAAATTCTAAACCTAAAATGATTTTATATGATACGATATGGAACCTTGACTAAAATAAAACAGGTTGGAATTAATCAGTAAGAGGCATTAGAAATTTTTTTAAAAGGAATTAATATAACCTTGGAAAAACACTATATTTTGATAAAAAATAAATTTTAAGATATTTATGAAACAATTATTAAAACATTAATTCAAACTTCTAAGGATCCTAATTATACTTAATCAGGTTCAAGGACAATTTAGGTTGAAAACATATGTGTTAATTAAAAATTTTCCTTAAACACAAAAGTTGGGAAAGACAATAATTTTATCCAAAATAGATCCATTGAAGGAGTAATCACTTTAATTAAATGACTAATTGTTTGCTAGTTTTAACTACACTACAATTATACAGATCGCAACTTATAATATAAGTGATATCAATCTCACGAGGATTGAATCTAGACACCTAACGACTTGAATTCACTTTTTTTAAGGAAAATAAGATGGTAGGACTTTGAAATTAAATTTAAACTAATGAAACTTGAATGTAAATAATAAAAGAAAGTAAAACAAAGAAAATACTCAATAGTGGAAACTTATGGGTTGTTATACCCTTATTTACCCTCCTTTATCTTATTGATTTAATTTTGTTTGAACCAATACTTCCTAAAGTTTCATTACCCTCTCTCAAGGTGTAACTAATTGTCCCTAATTGAAATAAGATAGAATTAGCCTTGCAATCTCTCGATCTACAAAACTTTTCCTAAATACTCAACTAGATGTGAAGAAACCCTATAGGTAATTAATA
>JAOXYD010197866.1:0-22754 GCA_028565735.1 Pinacopodium congolense | reverse complement strand
GACAAGATTAAATGGAGAAAAAGCAAAGTCTTAACCATAACTTTGTTTTGATTTTGTGAAGGACTTTAATCAGACTTAAAATTTGTTTTAAAACTCAATTAAATCATCAATCATCTAATCCATAGATAATTTACACATTTAATAGTTTTCATAATTTTTCAGAGGTAATCAAAAATCGTTTTTGAAGTGTTTAAGCCAAAGTAGTAAAGTTTAAGTCATTTTCGAATTTTTAATCAAATCTTCTAGATTTTTCCTAAATAATTGTAATCCAAACAACCTACTAATTAAGCAACTTTTTCCCCGCGGGTTCGGCACTTGAAGGAGTTTTTAGGGGGAAAATTCATAGATTTTTTGGCTGTTATGTGATGTTAATTTACCCCTATTTCTGTGCTTAATTGTTTAATTAATGTTTAGAAATGTTCAAATTGTAGGTTGATGTGAATAATTAGAGAAATGTGCAAAAAGATCAAAGAAGAACACATTTCCAAACTTATAACGGAACCCTGTACAGCCCACCATTGAACGACTGTAGACTACCGTTAAAGAAGTCAGATTTTCCATACTAACGGCAGGCTATTCATCCTATAACGGCGTCATTGTAGATCGGTAGAGGGTGCCACTGAAGGGCGGCAGATGCGTTTTTCAGCAGATTCTTCAACATTTGCAACCTGTCCTCTTTCCTCCACTTGCAGCTACTTCACTCCTATATAAAGGGGGCTTCGCTAGACGTTTTAAGTATCCATTTTCAGCTGTAAACACCTTAGTTTTAGTTAGTTTTCAAATTAAAGTAGTTTTTTAGCTGTTTTTAGTTTCAATCTTTTGTAATTCAGTTTTCAAGTTATTTTGTGAGTCTAGAAGCTGTAATCACGTGGATTAGAGTTAGTTAATCATCTCAGTGTCTTAACCATAGCGTTGCCTTGAATTAGAGAAGACCTTAGATTAAGCATCACTGATCCATCAATTAAATCATCTACCACCAAAGCTTAACTGAATAAATTAGGAAAAGCAACCTGTGACTCTGTTACAATAGATTGGAATTTTTCTAGGATCTTTTAGAGTAGATTTTAGTTATTTATTTCTTAAATCATAAAGCTGAGTGTTCTCTAGATAATTGTAATCTGATTGACCTAGTACTTATATCCTATAAACTTCCTCGTGAGATCGATACTCGGAGTCTTAAATATACTCCACTTTATTACTTAATTCAATCGGTACGCTTGCCGAATGTTGGTCTTGAATTAAATTGTTAAATTATGTATGAAAGATATATTAATTTGAGTTAATTTTGTATGTGGCCAACCGCAGTTATATAGTAAAAGAGAAATATTATAGATTGTCATGTTATTTATATATTAAGTTTATAATTGAAATTTAATTACTTATGAAATTGAATGATAATATATGTGTTCAATCACCATTCATATAATATTTGAATGCCAATTATCATACTTAAATGAAATTCAAGTATTAGGAACTTGATGTAAACACCAAATTAATTCTAGACATCCACAACAAGCAAGATAGATTTGTAACTCCAAGAAAGCTAAATCAGTTTATAACAAACACAAACAAACAATAAAAAGAAGGATATAGACGCCACACTATAAAAAAGATGAGAAGAGGGAGTGATAAGTTAGATTTGAATGCCACAAGATTAAATCAATCTTGATAAGTTCTGTAGTTCAATGAAGAACCCAAGAAAAGTTTCTCTTAATTATGATAAAAAGATGTCAAAAGATGTATCTGAATACATAAGATGCATGTTTATATGTCCTAGGTCTAAACCTTAATAATTAGGCTGAAAACAAATTTGGTTGGTGTGCCCATTAGCCCAAATTCGTAATACCTAGCCTTAATGGGCTAATCAACCCATTTATGACCCAACCGAATCTAATGTCTGTCCACTAAGTACTTGAATCATATTAATAATACTTGGGCTGCATGTTCCATCTTTAAGGCTTCTCTTTTAGGTCAAAATAACTTGTTTGATGCAGATATCTTGAATTAGCCCATTAAGTGCTTCCTTCATCTTCTTAGTCCTTAACCTTGTAATTGGACAATTTGGAATGTGCAATGGGTCTTTAGTAATTGTCTGCACATTAGTTCCTTGGTTCTCATCAGAACTTATTCTTAATTTTTATTCAACTAAAAAAATTAGTTAACTTTAAATAGAAAATTTATTCTAGTTTATATTCTAATTAGAAACTTATTTCAAAGTTTTATTAAACTAATAAGTTAGTTTAAATTAACTAGAAAACTTATTTCAATTTTTTTCTAATTAGAAACTTATTTCTATTTTTTAATGATATATTTTTAAACCTCCATTTTTATTTTTTATTTTATTTATTCATTATATAAAAATATATATTTAAATAGAAAAAGCGGTGCACACGCCAGTCTTTTTCATATTGCATGTGCATGCCCCAGGCCAGGAAGGCTTTGAGTGCATGTATCTCATATTTATCAACTGAATTTTCATCATTGCTTGTTTATCCCTTCTCTCATGGATACTAATGATAATAATATATCTAGCCCTTACAAGATCTACTACTGGGGTAAAAAAAAACACTTCTTCGCCAATGGTGATGATGTCCCTATCAACATTTGGCATACTGCATCACTATTGGCTCACCATCAACAAGCTGACAATTAAGCATGGACCTTGGTTTATAAGTTACTTAACATTCCCATAACAAATTAACCTTTAATCTATCTAATAAGGCTATGTTTAAATGTCTAAAAAACCTACAACAAAGACAATACTTGTTCAAACTCTCTAAGCCCTTTTATTAACTTTCTTAATAATCAAAATTTTCATTTTTAAAAAAAAATTAATTCTATATTTTTAAAAAATTAAATTCGTTGAATTGAATAAAAAGAGAAAGAATAATGACCAGCTTAGCTCAATAGAAATCAAATAAAATGATACAAAAGTTACATTTCACTATCTACGAGGTTAAAAAGAAAATAATTTGTAGAAGATTCAAGAGGTGCTTCCTTACCACACAACTCGACTTCTTTCTTCTAGGTTATCATCTCTTTCCTATTCATTTTCATTTTCACCAGTGGATTACTTATATAGGCCGGTCAGTACGTTCTTCCATAAGGCACGATTGCTACATTCCACACTTCAATTCATTCTTTTTATCTCTTAACTGAGACTTTTATTACTATTAGCTCTAGGGATCAACTAACTTCCACCGATCTGGTTGGTTGTTCATTGATCCTACTATGGTTGGTAAAAGGCACTAACCTCAGTAGAAGGAAAAGGTTGCAAGATCTGTATAGCTTGCACTTTACCAGTATTAAATGTTGCTACTTTAAAGGGTCCTCTTTTACGAAGTCCTTACATATATGTAGAACAAAAGCTTTTCTGTAAATGCATCAAAGGGAATAGTCACTAAACCTAAGTACTCCCCTCTTTTACTAGTATTTGCTTCTTTTAAGATTGCTTTTACTAATTTCAATACATATGTAAAGTCTTAAAGTTCTAACCTAATCAACCCGCTTAGTTTAATAAAATATCTACCTCTAGCCACAAAATTAAATACACCACCCTATTACAAACTATCGCTTTGCATGCTCTTATCTGAAAGTTAGTATCTAGCTTACATATTTATCCAATTGCTTGTAATGATCTATATTATTTCTTTATATGCATTCAATCTATTTGTTAATTACTAGTTGAGTTGTATTCTCTAACTTTCCATTATAAGCCTATTACTTTGCTTTGCTAAGTTGATTGAAATGATCTAAAAGATAAGGCCTACAACAATTTTCTCTTTAAGGTTTTCTTTATCTTTAGAGCATCTTTCATTTCTTTCTTTCCAAATTTTATACATTGTTGAACAAATGAAATAAGCCAAATATGTTTGTTGCATGTGTTTGTATTCCTAGCAGTTGTAAATCATAGTAGAACCTCTTTATAATTGAATCTTATAGTATCCCATAGGCTAAGTTTTATGATTCCATGCCATAAGTATGCACTAAGGCTACATGTGAAGAAGAAGTGCTCTATAAATTCTGCATGAACCTTGCATAAGCTAAATCTAAATGGTACATTAAGAAATTTTAGCCTGCCCATTGTGTTTAGTCACTTTGCCAAAATCCACAAAAATAATGATACTTTTAGAAGTAATTTCTTGCTCTACACCACTTTGTTCCAATTTTGAATAGTCCCACTCATCTTGTATAAATCCATGCAAGAATTATTTGTGAATGTCTTGGATTGATGTCTCATCCACTTATAAGAGTCTTCCCTGCTAACATATGGTCTATAGTTAGGTAGTACTTATTGAAATTCAATATGGAAGTTACCCCAATTGTTCAAATTGACTCAAACCTTGACCTTAGTGTCTAAGGGGTAAAAGTTTAGCAATTGAGGGTAAAATCTAGTGTTACAAATAAAGCTAGCTTCACACCAATTATGAAAAAAAATAGACATGCTAGTTCTCCATTGTAAATTACACACTTTATGTTGTCTTTTAAATTATCCCTCAATTATAGCAATTGCTTCCAAAAATGTGAAACATTCCTATAGGCCCTATCAATTTTCCATACGCTTCTATTACATTTGTAGTATGCATTCATCCATCTATACCAAATATACTCCTTATTAGTGATTAGTCTTCATATTATTATGCTTAGTGGAACTTTATTGCTTATGTTGATAGAGTTAACCCCAAGACCTCATTCCTTCTTACAATTGGATACCTCTATCATTTTAACTTTAGCATGATATTTAAACCTTACTAGCCTATACAAAACTGTGCATCATCTTCTTAATCTTCTTAACGACTCCTTTAGTTAAGAAAAAAATGTAAAGACCAATAAACATGTAGAGAATTCAACACAAATTTAAGTAATTACAATCTTCTAGAAAAAGAGAGGGTATGATTACATTAGTGATTGATTCATTTATACACCTTCTCAACTAGTATTGAATACTCATTAATGTGCAGTCTCCTTATGGCTATTGGTAAGCCTAGCTAGGTGAAGGGAGCTAGCTTAAATTGTAGGCTAGACATTTAAGATAACTAGTTAGAGATCGGTAAAGATGTAGCTAAAACAACTATAAAGCTTTTGTCATAATTCACCTCTAGACCCAGAAAAAGTCTAAAGATACTTAAGGAAGTCATGATATTCCTAGTTGATCAGTCATATGCCTTGGAAAAGAGCATAAGATCATTTGTATAAGAGAGGCTGAATAGACCAAACCTCTTACATCTAGTTTAGAACTTGAAGCTATTGTCATGCATTATATTAAACTTCATCAGTTTATGTAATGCTTCCATACATAAGATAAAGAGGTAAAGGGATATAAGATCTGCTTTCCTCAAACCTCTTCCCCCTTAAATAACTTGTATTAGTTATCTATTAATAAGAACCAAAACATAAGTAGTTGAAATTCATTGCCAAATCCAATACCTAAATTTAGCTGGAAATCCAAAAGTTTCCAGTAATTGTAGAATAAATTCCCAACTTATAAAGTCATAAGCTTAGTGAAGTTCAACCTTAATAACACAATTCTTTGAGGCCTTTGTAGTGTTATATCCTGTGAGAAGTTCTTATACTATTAGCACATTAACCCCCATTAATTGATTTTGTATAAAAGCTGCCTGTGTTTTATCAATCAAGGTGCTAACAATACCTTCATCCTAGTAACCAACATCTTAAAGATAGTTTTATATAGAGTGTTGCATTAACAATTAGCCTGAATTCATTAAGAGATTGAGGATTGACATATTTCAGAGCTAGGTATAAAAAGAAATTGTTTATAAATATAAGAAGTTTTACTTTTTCAAAAAACTATAACACAGCCTTTATAACCAAGGTCATGATTTGTGGCCACATTTTTTTTAAAGAAACCATTCAACCCATCTAGTCTAAAAGCCTTATTAGGATTGAACTTAAAGACAACTTTCTCCACATCCTACGGGATAGATGGCTTATATAATTCCTAATATTCCTCCACTAAAATTTTTTAGTTGATTAAACTTCTTAGGGTAGTGACAAATAAGTTGGTGACATTAGGAGAACCTAAAAAGTTTTTGAAATATAAGCAAGTTTGTTCACTGATCTCCTCTTATGTATAGAGGAGTTCCCTATTCTTTTTTAATAATAACAAGATAGAGTTCATATTTTTATGAGCCTTTAGTATCTTATGAAAAAATTTAGTGTTTCTATCTCCTTCCTTTAGCCATATTACTCTTGCTCCGTGCCAAAGTAATGAATTTTGTCTAAACAGAGCTAGTTTGTAGCTGTTTAGGGCACACTTTTCCTTGATAAATAGTTCTGGATCATTAGGTTGAGTGTAAAGATGCTATTGAATCTTATGTAGTTTAGCCTTAGCTATAGAGGAATCCAAATGAGTATCCTTGTTTATTTTCCAATTGAGTGCCTTGAGTTCTTGTTTAATGGCTTCTAGCTTTTTCACACACGCATACTCTTTACACCCTTTCACTAAAAATGATAGACCTTTTGCAAATACTTCATTAAGACCTTCAACATCTGCTAGAAAATTATTAAATCTAAATGGATGATGTAATTGCTTTCCTCCCATTAAATTCTAAATGTGTACTGGTATATGGTGGCTCCATGAAAGTAGCTTTGCTTTTAAGGAATTGTGATGGAGCTCTATCTAGTCTCTTTTTAATGAATGTGGTTAAGTTCTACTTATTACTCCATATAAAGTAGTTGCCTTCAAATTTAGCTCTAGTTTTTCCATGTTTTAAAATTGCTCATCTAACCATAAGTAATTCCTTTGAAATTCAAAATTAGATATATAAATGAAGGATACAGTGCATGTTTTATTACCTATTAATAAGAGAATCTTTAAGTGCATAGCTTGGCTACTAGCTTGCAAAGTCTTAGCTTGTGTTACCTTTGTATTTATGGCTACCAAAATCCTACCATAATGATGGTATTGGTGATTAGATAGAATCTATCACTATTTTCTTAATATTTTGAATGATTCATATTTTGCTTGTATTACTTTTGTTTCCAAAATACCTAAGACCATTTGTTTAGTATCAATGATGAAGTCTTTTAAAATTTATTACTTTTTGGGATATTTAAAGACCCGTATATTCCATGTTAAGATAGTTATAGATTAAGAGGCTAGGCTTTAGAACCTTTAGCTCTATTTCTTCTAGACTTTCTACTAGCAATTATTGTGAACTCTTATATCTCTTGGACATCATTATATTAAATTATGTCATTATTATTAGCTACACTTCTTAACTCCTCAAATATAGTTAGGTTTTGCTAATTAGCTTAAATCATTTCGAAGCTAGATTCCTTCTCTTTATTTTCTTTAGTCTCTTAATCCTTCTGGATATGTTGACTCTCCTTTTCCATCTACACTCACTACTTTAAACTCATTGCTATTGTTTAGTCTTTCTACTATGTATTGATCCCTTGCAAATGCTTATACCATCCTATTATGGGAGTTAGTAATAGCTCTAACTTGGGGTCCTTCCTTTTATATAGGTATGTATGGTATGTCTTCCTTGGCTATTTTTTCAAAGGCTTAAATATGAATTGAGTACTCATATAGTTTATCATCTTCCACCAATCCCATTAATAGTACTATATCTAGGAGAGATTTCCTCTACTCCACATTATCATATAACATTGCATAACTAATTCTCTTACGTAATGTTGCGTTCTCATCCATGCATATTGGTTTCTCAATATAACTTTCTAGGTGGATTAGGCCTAAAATAGACCAGTATTCTAGTGGTATATTACAGAATTAATTTAGATGGGTATTTTTTCATGTCTTATTTTATCTAATGAAATATCTGGCTTCCAAAATTTCAAGAAAATAGGTAGATTTTTTATGTGCCAAGTTCCACTTTCCAGGACCCTTATAGGGCTTTAGATAAGAAATTGAAGAGAAAATTTTTTTCTTCATTTAGCAAAACTTCTATCAATGCTTTATTCTTCCATTCCTTTTGGCCCAAATGTTGATTATTGAAAGGGAGGTCTATATTCTAAGAAGAAGCCAACAAGAGTGGAAAACTATGCCTTGCTCTTACTTTCAAGTTCTCAATGGGAGGTGACATTACAGTCTATCTATGAATGGAGTCCAAAGAGCAAAAAGATTAAGGAGACATTAGACTCCCCACCAAGTACTTGTTTATAGGTTAGGTGAGGCTGAATGAGTTTTTCTAGAACTTTGATCTCCATTTCTAAATGTTTTAAGAGGCATACATCCTATGGAGAAGGTAGGGTAGGGAATGGATTAGGATTCATCTACTGAGGGTGCCTTATCTAGGGTTATAAAGATACATGTGATAAGAAGAAGGAGCTAGCACAAGAGCAATAGTGGTAGTCATTACATTGTTAAGATGAAGGAAGTATTGATAGTAAGCAAACAAATGTAGCAAGCAGTTATAATAGATCTCAATCAAGGAAGGGTGCAGAGAAGTCATGGCTAACTAAAGCTTGTCATGCCACCTAGGGTTTTTTTTATTAGATAATCAATATGTATGAAATTTTTTAATCTAAAAAAGAATTTTATAACAAAATAAACTCTTAACCCTCACAATCGTGAAAGTAAAGAAAATTATTCCATAGAATATAATCAAATCAGTGGTTAGAGTTTTAAAAAGTTTTTACAAATAATTTTTACAAATTAATTTATATTTTGAACATAATCATAGTAGATAATATAATAGATAATTATTTATTTTGCTTAAGTTTTATATATTATTTTTAATATTTTTAATACTAACATGTATTTTAAAGCATACAAATGTTAGAAAAAAAGTTTAATAATCAATCACATACAATATTTTGTATATGCACCATTCTAGAAAGAACATAATCGCTTGTAGATTATATCATGCTTTTATAAGTTAAAGAATTAGGTTTTTGGTAGAAATCTTCTTCCAGTTGATGTCTCTACTTCTCAAAAATGAAAACATTATCTCTTCTTCTTCTTTTTTAATTCATATCCTTTTATGTGTAAAAAACTCAAAAATCACATCCTTTCAATTTTAAATTGAAAATTCATGAATTTTAAACTAATCATGTCATAGTTGGATTAGTATTTTGTATTAGTAAGTGTGGACTTTGGGAACATCTATCAATATTGGCTAGAATGGTTGAACAATTAAAAGAATAAGTAACAAAATGTTTTACATTGATTGGAGAAATATATGTTAAAGTAGTAACATCCTTTCAAACAATTGAAGAATGAAGCTACCAGACAAGTAACAACTGCTTCCAATATGATACAAATATTTAACACTCCTTATGTGATTAGTTCCGAAAGGGGATTAGTTCAAAATTCATTTCCTTTCAACTTGAAATTGAGAGGTTATGATGTTTGAATTAATATTAAAAAACATGTGAATTCCAAGATAAAGATAATAACTTTGAATTTTGGACAGAGAGATTGGATTGGAAAAGGTTTCTATTGCAAGTATTCTTTAACCTATGAAATTTGAGAATAATTTATAAATGTTATTATTCTTAGATGCTACATATACGAAAGATCCTATTTCAATTAATATATATGATGGATCAAAATTTTCTAATATTAGTATCAAAGCATAATTTTATAAGCATCTAAACAACATATGAAATCATGTTCTTATTTTTGTTTTGAAGATATGCTTAATCTCGTATGATTTAATCTGTAAAGGATTTTGATAAATATTGTTTTCTATTATATATTTTTTTATAAATTTTAAACTTTATTTATTAATGATAATTCATACATATCATTTGTTAATCTTATTCATGCAAAATAAAGAAAATAGAAAATTTGGCTTATCAGTTAATGTCATTCAAACAAAATTCCGAAAAAGTTGGATTATCTATTAATCCTATTCTTAGCATGAGTAAATAAATGTCATAAATTAAACTGGAAAGTGTTAATGAGATATGTTATTATATTTTTTTCTAAAAAACAAATGTTTCACTATTAAGGGATATATAATAAAGATTGAACGTAAGATGTTAAAGGGCAAACTAGAAAATTGATGGCTGGAGCATAAGTGACACTACTAGGTAGAAAGAACATAAATCACCTATGAATGTTCATGTGCCCTTTTATTTATTTTTTTATCCCACTATCTTTTATGATTTCTGTAAGCCACTATCGAGATATATTTAGTGGAAGTGAAGCCCTTCTTCCAATAGTAATATTTTTAGCATGACAAGATGAGTCTCTGACATTCTTTTTTTTTTTTCCTATTTTCCTTAATTACAATTGCTAGAGAAAGACGAGCGATGAATGGATGGAGTAACAAAAAGCAGTCATTGGTGTGTCCTCACCATTGGTAGTGACTTCACCACCACGGATGATGAAGTTTTCATCCCATAGCAAATATTTTACTATTTCCAATCATCGAGAGAAGGGATGATGTATGCCATGAAATAGGTGAGTGCCTGGTCAAATAGAGAAGGCAGAAAAAATTAGACAACATAAGAAACAAAGAAAAGATATAAAAAAAATACATAGATGAGTTGGGAAGAAGGTGAGATGCGTACAGTGAAATTGGCTCTTAAGCATGCGCCTATACCTATTTTTAATTAATTATTTTACATTAATAATTATAAAATAAATAAAAATAGGATTTAGAAATCTAACGCTAAAATTAGAAACTAGCTTTCTCCTTAAAATAAACTTATTTTTTAGTTAAACAAAATTATAAATGAATTTATAATTATAATAAAATTAGATTAAAATTAGAAATAAATTTTCTAAATGAAATAAAATAATTCATTGAATTGAGTAAAAATTAGAAATATGGTTTCTAATTAAATTAAATTAAGTTGTTTAGTTGAATAAAATTAGAAATACAGTTCAAAGTAAGATAAAAATTATAAATAATCTTTCTAATTAAATATAAATCAATTTATTTTGTTGAATAGATTTTTAAGAATAAGTTCATGTTACTTAAATTATATAAATTGATGCATAATAAAACATCATAATGATGGAAGATGCAACGAGCCACTTCATGTTAAAAGAAGAATGTCTTAGAGCTTCCAAGATGACTTCTAAGGGCATGATTAGTTGGGTTGTTAGTTGTAATTTTTATGTGTTTGTATTGGTCTTGTGTGTTTTTTAAGATTTCTTTACTATTTTTTTTATTTTTATGTTGTATTAGTGTGTTGTTTTTTTCGATTTATGTACTGTTTTCTTCGATTTTTGTGCTTAGAAAAATAAGAAACGAAAACCAAAACGAAAATGAAACTAAACATGCCCTAAGTTATATGTTATTGGTTCTAACTCGGATAGAACTATGAACAAGAAGCATAAGTATCACAATGGACTTAACTGAAAAATAATAAACGAATTAACCATAATACTTAAGATTTATTAAAAGCCAAATGGAACTGAAGTGAAAAAGGAGATTCTTCTTTCAAAAAGATAAACATACACAAGAATTAAGTGATATAATTGTGGAATTAAAGATCACTTAGCTTATTGTGAAGAGTCTAAAAAGGTACAATCCTAAAATATGGACATTTGATTTATGAATGTCTCTTATTCTATCTTTCTAAGTGAATGATATCCTTTGTGGATTGTAGATTTATGAACGACTAACCATAAAAAAGGATAAGAATACCTTGGTTAAATTCCATAAAATTCCATATAGTACACGATAGATTTACATAGGAGATAACTCAAGGGTTACTATACTAGGGATTGACACATACAAGTTAGACATGAATGGTTAACATTCTCCAATCCTATATAAAGTATTGTATACTTTAAAGGTTCAATGAAATCTTATCTATATGTTAGTGTTAGTTAAACTTAGTTTTGATATAAAATTTTAATATAAACTTCCACAATGGTAAAGTAGTTTTATGTCTTGCAAAACATGTATTATAGTCATAGTCTTATGTTGGATGGTTTCATCATTCTAGACATTGTTAATGAAAGTAACATATTACTTATTCTTTATTTACTTTATCTAGTAATTCCAATTTCGATGCACTTTTATGCCATAATAGATTATAACACATTGATCAAATTCGAATAAGTCAATTAGAAAAATGAGGCTTATTAAGCGATTTAAATCAAATAGATTTGCCTACTTGTAAACATTATTTAACTGGTAAAATGACAAAAGAAGCTATTTAGAAAGGAGCATGAAGTTTGTATCATTGCAATTAATTTATTTTGACATCGATGGTCTAAGGAATATAATGACAAGATGGAGGGCTATGTATTTCATCACTTTTATATATGATTATACATGGTATGGTCACATATAAAAGCATTAAGAACTGTTTAAAGACAAGAATACTTGTCTCATAAGTTTAGAAATATTATGTGATGAAAAAGAAAATGAAAGGTAGTTAACTATTCCTAGAATCTCACAAAAAAATGGCATAGTTGAAAGATGAAATATAATGTTATTAGAAATGATTAGGTCTATGATGACATAAGCAAATTCACCAATAAAATTTTGGGATAATGTCTTGTTAATAACATGTCTCTTTAAAGTAATAATGGAATTCATCCTTTACTTTTTCCTTTCCATGCATTTAGATCTCTTCTGTTTCATTGATTTTGTCCAAATCCTCCTTTTCTTTTGAAATAAAAGGAAGAAGCACGATTTTCTTTAATTGATGCCTCTTGTTCCTATTTAGTCCCCTTCATTTCAGAAGTTATAGATACTTTGAACACTTAAAAGGGTTTGTGTTTATAAGTGAACAGGGTGATGGAGAAATAACTATATTTGAATCACAAGATGCCATATTTATAAAGAATGATTTTCTGAGGCAAGTTAAGATAGGTAAAAGATC
Source organism: Pinacopodium congolense (assembly GCA_028565735.1). Lineage (NCBI taxonomy): Eukaryota > Viridiplantae > Streptophyta > Magnoliopsida > Malpighiales > Erythroxylaceae > Pinacopodium > Pinacopodium congolense. The sequence goes on along the minus strand of JAOXYD010197866.1, from coordinate 9,974 downwards.
TATCCTTATATGATACACTTAATTAAAATGATTTTGTTATGGAGAACCATATAAGGGAATTCATCCAAATGGGAGAAATATCAAAAATTAAGAATTGATTTAAGATCAATTCATGTTACCATTTGATGAAAGTTCACCCATTGTGTCTGATTTAAGTAGGAGTAATCAGGATGTTTGTGAATTTGTTTCTAATGAACCACAATTATGTAAAAGTAATCATGAAATGATTTTGTGATGTCAATTTGAAATTGAAGAAGAACTTCCCATAATTATCCCATAAAAAAAGATGAGCTAAGGAATGTAGATGTGGCATTTTCTGACCTTAATAAAGAAAAATGGATGAAAGTGATGAAGGAGGAGATGGCTTCTTTAACCTCAAATCAAGTATAGTACTTGGTCAATCTACCCAAAAAGCATAAACCAATTAAGAACAAATGGTTTCTCAAAATAAAATGAAAGGTCGATGGTAGTACTAAAAGATATAAAACATGCCTTATAGCTAAAGAATATATAATGAGGAATTGATTGTGGAGAAACTTTTTCATATGTTATGAGATTTTATTAAATCCATCTTATTTTGTCTATAATATCTAATATGGATCTTGAATTACATCTAATGGATGTAAAAACTTCTTTTATAAATGAAGAATTAAAAGGGGGAAATCTATATAAAGCAACTTATAGATTTTATTGAGACATGCCAAGAATATAAAGTATGTTGATTATGGAAATCGATTTATGTTCTGAAGCAATATTCAAGGCAATGATACATTTGTTTCCATAGCTACTTATTTCGTGTGATTTTAACATGATTGATAGAGACCATTATTTGTACGTTAAAAGATCCAAAGATAAATTTTGTGATGTTATCTTTATATGTTGATGACATCTTGCTTATTTATAATGACAGTGTATTTCTTAAGCAAATCAAAGATTGATTGTCATGTGAATTTAAAATGAAATACATAGGAGAAATTTCAAGAGATCGTTTAATGAGATTATTATCGCTTTCTCAAACGACATATGTTCAAAAGATTCTTGAACAATTTTGTATGCAAAATTGCAAATAGATTAATAATCTTATAACTTAGGGAAAGGGCGTTAACAAGAAATTTAGCCCTTCAACATAATAAAAAAGGGAACAAATGAAGGAAGCTTCTTATTTTAATATGATTGGAAGTCTTATGTTTATAATGATGTGTACATAAACAAGCATTTGCTATGTTATTATAATAGTGAGCAAGTATCAATCCAATTTAGGACAAGTATATTAAAAAGAAATAAAGAGAATAATGAAGTATTTACAAGATATTGGTAACTATACATTGTTTTACCAAGGCAATGCTCGAGTATATAATGTTACAAAGATGCAAATTAGAGAAGAGATTTAAATAAAAGAAAATTTTACCAAGGCAATGCTTGAGTATATAATGTTACAAAGATGTAAATTAGAGAATAGATTTAAATGAAAGAAAATTTACCTCATAATTTTTTTTCAATTAACAATGGTGCAATATTACATAAAAATAAGAAATAATCATGCGTTGTGTTATCCTTAATTGAAGAAAAATTTATAGTAGTTTTAACTACACTAAAAAAAAGCTATATGACTTAGATAAATCATGGTTAATTTAAGAATAATTAAAAGTAATAATGATTCAATGATAATCAATTATGATAGTCAAGCAGTTGCCTGTGCTGAAGATCTCAAATATTATTATAAAACCAAGCATATAAATGCTAAGTACAATTATATGAAAGATATAGTTATATAAAAAGAAGTGAATATGAAATATATATATTTAAAAGATATAGACACAAACTTAATGACAAAATCAATTTTCTAAGACACATGCATTTGATTTGAAGTCACTAGGTTTATGTAAATATTGAAATGTAATTGATAAACTTTTTTACATGCATTTTCACTCATTGTGTTGCCATGCTTAAATGTCAAATGTATGTTAAGATTGTTTGAATATATGTCATTCTTTTATGACATGTGTATTTTATGTAAATTAATTTTACATATAAGTTAAAAAAATATATGTCAAATAGATAAGAGATTGGCTCTCTTATACGGGCAATCGCCTTTAACATTTATAACGACTAAAGAAGAGGTAAGTTTAAGATTTATGATCTAAGTGATAACTAAGAGCAAAAATTAAATCATTAATGCTTTCCTAGATAAAAGGATATAAAGAAAATTGATTTGGAGTGATCAAATGGTCACAATATCTATCTTAAGTTGCCATATGTGAGTTTTAAAAGATCAATATTAAAGTAGATAAGCGAATTTAAGTCATACATTATATATGTTTGGCTTAACATCTATATGATATTATATGAATGAAAGATATAGATAATGAAATAAATTAAGTTAATACTATAGCATATGACTCGTATCATATGTGATATAATGACCATAAATAGATTAATATAAGTTATAAGATCTCAACTTATATTGTGTGAGATCCTAAAGATTCAAAGGAAACTCATATTATGCTCTTATAATTTTTATCTAATTATTGATAATTAAATATGTATTTTACTACTCCAGATTATTATTAAATCCTCGTGATTTTTATCTAGTTCTTCATAATTAAATCTAATGTTTGCTAATTTAAATTATTATTAGAAGATTATGTAAGAAACAATCCTATAGAATAATTATTGGAAAGAAAATTAAATTGAATTCAAAAGACAATTGAGAATAGAGGAACATCTCTATTTATTGATGGCTTACATGAAAAAGTATTCAAAGGTAGCCACTATCTCTGAAGTAGAGAAATGAGTACAATAATAATATAATGGAACAAATAAGATTAAAGGAGGGTAAAAATATGAGATATGACATAAGATATAGCATACTAAATCTACTCAAAGGATTAATTCGTTGATCAAGATGTTATATACTTTTAATAGATATATGATAATGAATTCTCATAATATGTTGGACACATTAGCTATTGAATAATTATAAGAATACGTAGCATTCCAACCAAATGATCCCATCATGTGTAAGTAGGAGATAATACAACTATTTAACACCTATGATGGGATTACTTCTTGATCAAAATTAGTTCAAAAGTCATGTCCTTTCAATTTACACTTAAAAATTTGTGATGTTTGGATTTACATATAAAAGCAAATAAATTCAAAGAGTAAGACAATAACTTTGGTTCTTGGATAGAGAGATCAGATTGAAAAAAGGATTCTATTATAAATATTCTTTAACATGTGAAATTCAAAAATAATTCGTAAGGGTAATTATTCTTATATGATACATATACAAAAAAATCCTATTTCAATTTATATGATTGATCAAAATTTTCTAATATGTCACAAAATCTATAAAGCAACATAGGTAAACATAATTGTTAGACAATAGGAGATCTATGACAATCTCATATCTCTCAATGACATTTTTTATGCCCATGGAAGATTTTATTGTTCTTCAATATAAAAAATGTGGTTTAACAATAAATGGTCAACAACATCATCATAATCCTAACAAGGTGTTTTCTAATATAAGAAACACTAACTTGAAGATTTAAAATATATTTACATTGAATATGAAATATTTATTTTGTATCTAGTATATCTTATATCATGTCTAATGTATCTCACTATTTTTGGCAATTGGTCTCTTACCATATATACAAAGCAACCTAGACATGTACCTTTGTGTATATATAGTGGATTATGAAACTTGTAAAATATAGATCTTTAGTAATAAAATTTCTATCACTTTTACAATCTCATCATCCCTTTTAATTTTTTCATGGTATCAGAGTAGTAAGTCCTATCTCTTTACTTTTTTTTGTTTTATATCTTAAAACTCTTTTATTTATCGTGGTTGCTTCTTCTTTTAACTTTATAAAGTAGGTGTTTATAAGTCTTATATGGAACCTAAGAGGGGGATGAATTAGGATTTAAACTCCTTTCAAAAATGCACAAATAGATTTGATAAATAATTATGGAAGCTTTTAAATAAAATTATTAAATTAAACAAAGTAAAGTAAGTGTATGAAAGTAAAAAGAAGAGAGAAAAGGTACACCATCGATTTATACTAGTTTAGAGTGGTCCACTTACCCCTATGTCTAGTTCCCAACACAACTTGTTGAGATAGTCTTACTAATGCAATCACAAATTACAACATCCCTAGTACAACTTCTTTTTATGACTAAAATATAACCTTCATTCTTCTTTTTCCTATGCTAAAGAATAAACTCATCAAAAACAAATCTTAAAAGAATGCTTCACTTAAAAACACTTAGTGTATAAAAAAGCTCTCAAAATATTCAAATGAATGCATATAAAATAGCCTCACACTAATTCACAAATCACACTAAACACACTTAGAATACTCAAAATGCTCATAAGAAAACTTAGGAAGATTATTCGATACATGTGTGTCTTAACTCTTACAAAACACGACTATTTATACTAAAACTAACACTAATTAGCCATTTTCTAATGGATAAATTTTTTATCCAATGTATATAATCATTAATTTCTTTTTATCATTATGTAATCTGACCATTGTTAAACTTTCATCTTGTAATCTATATCATTCGATCGACCGATTAAGTAGTTTGGTTGACTGACTTTATAAAAATAGAAGTTTGGACAACCTATACCATGATTCAGTCGACTGATACTTACTTTCCATACATTTGGTTGACTGACTTAAAACATAAACTTATACAAACAATATTTGATAAACTTCAAGTTCAACAAAGTGAAACAAACACACAAGTTCTAAATTATTAATATCAAACACAACCTTAGTTAACTATTTAAGCTTATTAACATTATAACCTTTATGCTTTTAACAATTTCACATATCAATATAATTTTCCACATACAAAACCATTAATCACATAAGTCCTCTTGATTATGCTCCTACATGCATTTTCTAAATCATGAATATAAGTATGCATGAATGAGTCTCTTAAAAAACCAAAATGAATTAAGTAAAGCTTACAACAAAAATAACATAAATCAAACTGTCAAACTAATTCACTTCTTTAAAGGCTTAAATTTTCATACATAATCTTCATAAATTCCATTATAGCTTCAAGACTCCCTAAGCAAATATATTTGAATTTCATTATCTAAACACCAATCTTTCAAAACACTCCAACATAGATGTTAGTAAAAATTTATTTTTTCATCATCAAAATATGATGGAATCTCCCTTGGTTCAACAATCTCCTCTTTTTTTGTAATGATAAAACCATATGATATTATAACAACAAAGTTCACTATTTATAAATCAAATACTATATGATTATCATAATTTTCATAAAATTCCCCCTAAAGTCATGAAATAAGTAGAAAATTCGGAAAAAAAAAGCACACACTCCCCTTAAATAAGACAAAATATCATACATCTCTCCCTTTTTGGAGTTAATAAAAATGCCATATATAAGGGATGCAGATATGTATAAACAAATTACATCATAGAAAAGGCCATCTATCATGCCTATTTCTTTTCCAATCATGAAAAAGCATTCTTCACATAATGGTTTAGAATAAATATCTACTAATTGATAAGTTCAATATCACTATTTTGAACATGATCTCTAATAAAATGATATCTAATTTCTATATTCTTAGTTCTAGAATGCTGAATGAAATTTTTTGTTAAATAAATAATGCTTGTGTTATCAAACCTCTTATAGGAATTTTGCACAAATTCAAACCATAATCCCTTAGTTTTTTTCTAAACCATAAAATTTGAGTGCAGCAACTACCAGAGGATACATATCCAGCTTCAGTCCTAAACAATTCAATAGAATTATGTTTTCTACAAAACTATGAAACTAAACCATTACCTAAGAAATGACATGCACTGGATGTACTTTTTCTATTTAACAAACTTCCAGCATAATCAGCATCAAAATATCCATCTAAGTCTAAAAAATTATTTCTAGGATATCAAAGGCCTAAATGCAATGTACCATTTAACTATAGTAAAATGTATTTAACATTTAATAAATGTGATTCCCTAGGTAATGATTGAAATCGAGCACATAAACAAATACTAAATATTATATCAGGCCTACTAGTAGTTAAATATAACAAACTCCCAATCATACCTCAATATTGCTTTATATCCAACTTTTACCATCTTTATCTTTGTTCAATTTTATGGAAGTGCTCATTGGGGTGCCAAAAGGATTAGTTTTATCCATGCCAAATCCTTTAATTAGTTTTCTTATGTACTTGGCTTGGTTTATGAAAATATCATCCTTCATTTGATTGATTTGAAGTCCAAGGAAGAAGTTCAGCTCTCCCATCATGCTCATTTCGAACTCCCTACTCGTACATTTAACAAACTCTTGACATAGTAATTCATTAGTAGCACCAAAAATGATATCATCCATATAAATTTGAACAATTAATAAATTCTTTTTCCCTTTCTTAATAAACATAGAAGTATCTAATTTGCCTTGTTCAAAACTATTTTCAAGCAAAATGTGCTTAATCTATTAAACCATGCTTTAGGTGCTTGTTTTAAACCGTATAAACCTTTAGTCAATTCAAAAACATGATATGGTGCACTGTATTTTTCAAAACTGGGGGATTGTTTAACATAAGCTTCTTCTTATATAAAACCATTCAAAAATGCACTTTTAACATCCATTTAAAAAATTTTAAAACCCATATGAAATGTAAATGTAAATAAAATTTTAACGGCATCTAATCTAGCTACAGGGGCAAAAGTTTCTTCATAATCTATGCCTTCTTCTTAGTTATACCCCTTAATAAATAATCGCGCCTTTTTTGAAAACCATGCTTCCTTGTTCATCTAGCTTGTTCTTAAAAACCTATTTAGTACCTATTATATGATGATCATTAGGCTTAGGTAGCAAGTTCCAAACTTTGTTTCTTTCAAATTGGCTTAGTTCCTCATTCATAACTAAAAACCAATTGTCATCATTTAAGGCTTCTTTTATAGTCTTTGGTTTAATCTTTGATATAAAAGAAGATGTGATAAATTAAAATAAGATCGAATGGTTACCCTTTGTTGAATATCACTAACTATTTGGTTAGTAGGATCATCCTTCTTATATCTCCAATCTATTGGTAATTCTCCATCGTTTCATTCCTCACTTGGTTCAACTATTTACTCTTAAGATGCTTGTCCTTCTTCCTTAATTGACAGTTTTTCTACGTTTTTGGATAAATTTGTATCATCATTCTCAAACACTTTCTTTCAAGAGGGTTAGACTCATCAAATACAACATGAATAGATTCTTTTACTATATGAGTGCCTTTGGTAAAAACTTTATATGCTTTACTAGATAATGAGTAGCCTAAAAATATGCCTTCATTTGTTTAGAATCAAACTTACCCAAAATATATTTAGTGGTTAAAATGTATTACTTCCACCTAAACACTTTGAAGTGGCTGATTTTGGGTTTCTTTCCATTCAAAATCTCATAGGGTGTCTTATCCATTTTATTCCTTATGTTAACTTTATTTATGATATGACATGCACATGCAACTACTTTGGCCTAAAAATACTTAAGCAAATTATACGCAATTATCATAGTTCTAACCATCTCTTGTAAAAATTTATTCTTTCTTTCTACCACACCATTTTGTTGGGGTGTCATAGGTGCAGAAAAATTATGTGTCATGCTATGATCATCACAAAAGCAATCAAACAAGTCACTTTTAAATTCTCTATCATGATCGCTTCTAGTAGATGCAATAGACATGCCTTTTTTATTTTGAGTTTTCTTTTCAAAACTCACAAATGATTTAAAGCATTTATCCTTTGAACTTAGAAATAAAACCCATGTAGAACGACCAAAACCATCAACAATGACAAATTCATATGTCTTACCACCTAAACTAGTTACTCTAGTAGAGCCAAAAAAATCCATATGTAAAAGTTCATGAGGTCTTGAAGATGTTACCGATTTCTTGTTTGGAAAGGAGCTTCTTACTTGCATTCCCATTTGAAATGCTCCATAAATTTTATCCTTTTTCATACTTCATCCTTGGAAGTCCTCTAACTAATTATTTTGAGTTGAGTTTTGATAAGAGGTCTATGCTTGCATGTCCAAGTCTTCTATGCTAAATCCAAACATATTCACTTAAGGAAATCAAATACTTGTTTTCAAGGTTAGTCACATCATATGAATCAACAATATAGATGTTTTCTTCCCTTTTTCCTTAGAACATAACACTATTATGACAAATTTTCGAAACAACACATTCATCTCCTACAAAGCATACTTTATATTCTTTATCACATAATTAACTTACACGCAATAAATTATGCTTCAAACCTTCAACAAGTAAAATATTATCAATTAATGGACATTTATCCTTACCAACTTTTTCAATGCCAATAACCTTACCCTTGGCGCTGTCATCGAATATAACGGATCCTCCAATCTTACTTTTGAAGGTAATGAATTGTAAATGATTACCGATTATGTGTCGTGACCATCTACTATCAAATACCACTTGTTTCTTCTCTTAATAACTTGTAAAATTGAGACTTATATAGTTTTAGATACCCATCTCATCTTGGGTCTTTAAATTGTTAGTAACATACTTATCTCATCTGTTTAACAATAAAATCCTTATTTCTATCATGATTTAGAGAACGTATTGATAAAATAAATAAGGTTTTTAAAAATAGAGGAGTGAGATGGCTGCAAGAAAGAGGTGAGAAAGAGAAGGATGCAAAAGAATGAATATGGAAATTTTTATTTAAAACTTGTCAAAATAGAGTATCAGTCGACCGAACTAACCCATCAGTTGACTGATATTTAGGTTTGGTTGACTGAACTAATATGTTTTTGAACATTTTCTAGATTTTCTAGAAAATAACATATTGGTAAAAAAAACCATTTATAGTACAGAGAAATAAATGCATGAAAAATATTTAATGAATTTTCGGAACCTGGATTATTTTTTTTCTTTGAACATTATTTCTTCTATGTGAAAAAATGTTTAAACAATCATAGTAAAAATGTTACACATGCCCAAAACATTCACAATATAAACAAAATAAAGGGGTATAAGATTTCTAAGCATTTTTATTCCTTGATATATAATCATTATGAACTCATTGAAACCTTTGTCTAGAAAGAGCAAGCTCTCTTCTATTATTAACTTGATGATGAGAAAGGTTTCTAGGCCTTACAGTATACTATATGTATGATGTCTAATTTGAGGTCTATTATTTTGAACAATCTTAGAAAAACTTTCATCTTTTAAGTTCTTTCCCTTAACAAAGACGGTCTTACTAGTAGAAGCACCATTATACCCTAAGCCATCTTTATCATTTCCCATTTTTTATACACTAAGCATTGAGTCTAACTTTTGCTTTCCCTTAATGAATTTAGCTAGAGATTCCTTGAGGGATTCTACTTCTTCCTCTTAAGACTCTATTTTCACTTTTGAATTCATCATTGTATTTATTAATTGAATCTAGATTTTTTCTAAGGTTCTCATTTTCTAATTTGCATACATTGAATTCTTTTACAATTTTGGAATTTCTATCTTGCAGTTATTTCTTCTTTTTAGTTAATTATTTTATACACTCCAATACTTCTTCATAAGAGTAATCAAATTCATTTTTAGTAGAATACCTTGTCGTGTGCATAGAACACATGTTAACCAGTTCTTCTTCCTTAGAGTCTCTTGATTGTGACCATGTGGCTTTTAAAGCTTTCTTCTTCTTTTAGTCTTTCCTTTCTCTCTTTTCCTTCTTCCATCCATTCTTTTCTTTCTCATCATCTTTTTCCTCTTCTTCTTGGAGGCTTGGGCAATGTGATCTCAAATGATCTATCGCACTACACTTAAAACATTTAATGTTAGTGTTGTTTTTTGGTTAAATAGATTAAAAATGGGAGTTCTTTAAACCGATTTTACTTTGAAAACCAAAATGATATTAAGTAAAAACCAACGTGACAAAAGGCAAGTGTACCTATCGAAC
>JAOXYD010197848.1:0-22758 GCA_028565735.1 Pinacopodium congolense | reverse complement strand
CTTTTCCCTATTTTGTGCACTCCTAGTCTTTTATCTCCCATTTTTTTTTCATTTTTTTGTACACACATCTCTCTTTCTCTCTTTTCTCATTTAGACATTATGATATAATGTGCTCAATTCCTTGACACCTAAAATATTTAATATCTTAAGGTTTATAAAAGGGTTTAAATTCATATTTATCTTTAGAAGAGGTATCTACCTCCTTATGTTTAGCCTCCTCCTCCAACTTAAGAGCTGGTCTATTTTCCATTCAGTTAGACCTTTATGAAGAAGTCGGACTAGACTTGGATGAAGTTCTAGACCCCAGTTACTTCTCCACCTTAGTAGCCTTACATCTACATATAATGTTGATGCTATACTAATACATTTATATCCTTATTCAACCCATCCATGAACCTTGTCATTATAACTTTACAATCCTCCCTCATATTAGCTATAATCATTGGTACCTCTATCTCCTTATAGTAGCCTAGCACACTGTTAGATCCTTGGGTCAAACCTTACAACTTCCAATATAAATCGTAATAATATTGATTAGGAATGAATCTCTTTTGCATCACCACCTTCATCATCTCCCAAATTCAAATAGGTCTTTATCCACTGTTATGCATACTAAGCACAAACTGATCCCACCAGATACTAGCATAATCTATAAACTCTATAGTTATTAACTTAACCTTCTTCTCTTTAGAATAATTATGATAGTCGAATACATGTTCCACCTTTTTCTCCCTCTCTAAATATAACTTAAGGTCATTTCTTGCTTGAAAAACTAAAATCTATATCTTAATACCACCATACTAATATCTAGCCTTGCAATTGCTCTTACTCCCTTAATTAAGCCAATCTTTTCGTACCCTGAGCACTCCCTTTCCTCACCCTCAAATATAAGCTTCTAGAGAGAATTGAATATAGAATGAGTCTTTATGCTATCCAATTATGTATTGAGAGCTTTGAACTACTCTTGGATAACCTTCATAAACAACTTAAGCTCTACATCTTATCTATACCACTATTCATATTAGCTTCACAAAATAATATATTAACCCAAAAAATTTGAATTAGTTTACTTCATACACTCCCTCAGATTTTTAAACTTAATGGAATGTTCCATCTCTCATATTAAATAAAAAATTGGCTTTTCTCGAAATTGTATGCACCACTCTTTTCTTTTACTAGTCAAATACCTCCTTATAAGTTCTTTAAGAAGAACTTTATCAATATTCTTACAAAATCATTCAAGCAATGATCAATTAAGGATTATAAATAATGCACACAAATTAAGGAGTGGAACATTGAATAGAAAATCAAGAAATTGGTGATTCAAAAACTCAGAATTTAGTATTATTGAACTAATGGAGGTTTCAATCATAGTTTTAAATAAGATATAATTGTTACTAGTGATTTAAGTTTATCCTGTGACATTCAAAGATAAGTTTATTTCAAGATGATTCCATTTAGAAAGCTTGAAGAATGAAGGGAAAAGATGAAGTTAAAGGAAAAATAAGAGATATGCAAGCTACAAGACTTAATTAAGTTGTTTTTAATATGATTGTAAGTTTTACTTATTTTCTAATTAATCTAGGGGCTTAACTTTGATCATATAGTTCTTTAAAAGTTGCATAAAGTTTCATAACATAGTTATTGAATCATTTTGATTATTCATATGGCATTAAATTATATTTTAAATCTTATTTGAAGTGTTATTCAATGTTTGGATAGTTAATAATTACTTTAGTCATTTGTTTGTAATTTTATAATTGAAATTCATTTGGTTTAAAAAGCTTTTTTATTATCATATGTCTAATCTGTCCACATTTGAATTAGCATAATTGAATCTAATATTTTAGTACTTAAATCATTTTTTATTGTTTCAAAATCATCCTACACATTTTCCTAAGGTTTTAAGAGTGCACTAGAATTTTATTTTATTTTTTTAAGCACTCAAAACATTAATTGAAATTTTAAGAAGATAGATTATTTAAAACTGCCTCTAACATTCCTTTATTATTATTTTTTTTGGGATTAATCGCCTCTTTTAGCTTCCAAATGACTAGGGCTGCAACTAGGGCTTCAATTTAAACCTCTCTAAATCCTTTTATAATTTTTGGAAGCCCTAGAAACAAGATTGAAAGACAAAAATCATTCAAACTTTAAGGCTGCCTCCTTCTTCACTGTTTGCCTCCTTTCTTCACTGTTTTGGTTTAATTTCGTTCCTATCCATTTTAATCTTATTATGTTTGTATGAATTCATTTTTTTCAGTTATATTAAGTGTTTACAAGTTTTTCTGATCATAGTTTCTTATTTTAGGGTATTTATTTTGATAGATTAGAGCTTGAACTCAATCATAGCACAAGACTGTTTCTGTTTGTTTTATTATGACTTTAATATTGATTCTTGCTATCTTAATCTCATTCTAAAATTGTGAAATTATTTTTCTCTTTAATTAAGTATCCTAGAGTGGGTTTAATTTTTATTTTGAATTTTGGAAGAATATTTCATATATTTTAAGCTTGTTTTTTTAGATACACCAAAATTGTCTCAAATTTCTCTATTCTTACTTTAAACATGATTCTTGTTGTCTTAATCTATTTTTAAAATTGTGAAATATTTTTTTTCTAATTAATTAAGTGTCCTAGAGTTTTTTTAATTTTATTTTCTAATTTTTGGAAGAATATTTCATATATTTTAAACTTGTTTTTCCAAATACACCAAAACTATCTTTGATTTTTTTGTTCTTGTGCTAATCTCGATTTTGTCTATTTAGATCAATTTCTGGGTGCGCAAATTTGTTTTTTAAAGTTTATTTAAGCTTTCAAGATTTTTTTATGAATTTTTGGTTTGATTTTTGAGAACTTATATTGTCTTTTTAGGCTCCAAATTCATAGGTTACTCAAAACTGTCCAAATTTACATGTACTATTTTCATTCATATGTTTTGACATCCAAATCATAATTAATTACTTCTAAATTGTTTTTTTTCTGCTTTTTTAAGTCATCAAGAGTATTTTTGACTATTTTTTGTGAATTTTCAAAGGCTTATTTAATTATTTGGAAGCAATTATATTCATATCTATCAAAGTTGTCCAGAATTATTTCATTTGATTTTTCTGATTGTTGTTCATTATTCATACACATTTTTAGTGCATTAAATTTGTCATATTAAGTTTGTTTAAGCTTTCAAGAGTGTTATTGATTATTAATATTATTTGTGAAAGCAATTGAAGCCATTAGTTTAATTGTGCTTTAAGTGAAACATATCTTTAAATGTAATTGGCTACTTATAAAGGGGATTATTATTTTGCTGGATTGGTTAAGTATGTCAAGGCTCCTCTATGCTATATAAAGACTGATTAAAAAGTTTCTCTTCACCATAAACAAAAATATTGTATCTTGTAAAGGCTCATCTTTGCCTTATAAAATTTGGGTTATAAAGGCTCCTCTTTACTTTGAAAGGATTGTCTTGTAAGGGTTACTCTTCATTCTAAAAGAAGATTGTATTTGGTTTTGAGTTAGTAAAAAAAAATAAAAAATCCAACAAGTAGTTAGAGAGAAGAAATAGTTTATTTTTAGGGTAGAAGAACTTATATAAAACCTTGTGTCCTTCTCTTCCCTTTTCTCTTTTACTATTACTTGTTGTGTGATTTGGCTATCAATTTATTTGTTATCAAATTAGCGTTCACATTTTCATAACATATTAGACTGTTTTGTTTAGGGGTCAAGTTTAATTAGTTGAAGAAATTTTTAATCACTCAATTCACTCTCCCCTCTTGAGTGTCTTTAAGGCTTACAAGTGTATGTATAAGAACATTTAACAATTAATGTAGTAATGTAGTATACACTTTGTTAGACAATGAGGGCAACTTATAATGGGGTCATTTATCCTTCTCAAGCTCTTATTATCAGCTTATAAGTGCTAATTCTAAGTTTCTTAAATTTAAATAAAATTTAAACAAATGATAATAGTTTAAATATGTTGACAAAGTCTCTACCGAGAGGAAGTTTTAAGCTTGTTGCTTAATTATAAGATTCGGAAAGGCCTCCATTTGAGTAAGAGGGAAGTTTATTGTAGGTCCTACTCAAGTGGAGCTTACATCAAATTAAAAGAAAAGTGATATGATCTTATGTGGGTATGTGACCCTAGGTATAAAAACTCACATTTTATAGTCGAGGAAGGATGAAAGTTAAAAAAATTTTAATTGAGCAGCATAAATTCAGATAAGGAGAAAGGGTTCTAATCATTTTGGGGTGCTAATTGGGTGATAAGTTATGTTTCAATTTTGGCAAAACTTCAGGAGGTTATTATGAGTTTTGGGATTGTTAGAGAACTTCTTTGGTTGTACTTATTAATTTTATAGTAGTTTATCTTTTGGACAAGATTTGTAGTTTTTATTTATCACATTCAAAAAAATTTCCACATTAAAAATTTGTGTATTATTCTATAATTATTAATTTTTATGCATTCATATTTGTTCATAATAGTTTCTTTCAAGCAAGAATTATTTTATTTACTAAAATATAGTGTTCCTTTTAGTATATTGAACACTTTTCTTTGTAACATCAATAGGTGGGGGATTTAGTGCTATAAGTTCTACTAGAGGGGACTTTGCTACTACTTCCTAAGCTAATACTGGATTTGTAGCAACTATTATGGGTGGTGGATTTGTTATAGCGAGTAACATTACAATCTTGCATCATTTTTCTTAACTAAATAAATATTAATGCATTTGTTGATTTTGTGAGAAAAATGTGTAGGTGATGAGTTTGGGTTTTGGCAACTAATAAAGAATTAATTGCTTTTCTACTTTTGGTAATAGCATAGGAGGCAAGTACAGAACTAGTAGTTTCTTAGCTTTTGCTAGTAATGCATGAGGAAAACCAATGTAGCTCTTTAAGAAAATGAGAAAATAGACTTGTAGCATTTAGAATTTTGATTTTGAATATTTTCCAAGGTTTTAATTTTATGGAGTATATATTACAAATCTAAAATTTTAATAGGCAAGTATTAGATAGTATTGTTTATGCCATATTTGATGTGCCTAATGTCTTATGTATATGCTAATGGTTATGCATTTTAAAACCATGCTCGTAAATTTAAAAGGTTACATATATTTGATAATGAAGTTTGGGCGAGAGATAAGATAAAGACATAATGGCAAGCATAGGCATTAGCCTTTTGTGGGTTCATATAATGGTCTTTGAACCTTGTAGGTACGGAAAATGAGTTATCTAGGATATGAATTTAAAAAAGAAAAAGTTAAGTGGCCAATAATTTGATAACCATCGATAATCATCATATTAGAAATAACAAAAAAATTATATAAAAATTATATTAACGTAGTCTCTTTGAAATAAAAATTTACTTAATAATGGTCATTATAATACACTTGTTATATAGTAAAAACCATTGTAAATGTGAAATATAGTTATTGGGTATTAAAAATAAGTTATCAAATTTCACATATATTGAGTTAACGATAGAATTTAATAGAAATAATTCTACAAAATTTTCATTTTTACAAAATTTCCAGAACATAAGAAAATTTAGTAAAATTGATACAAATATAAAAAAAAGTTACTTTAATTCTTAATTATCATTATATAATGATAATATAATATGTTTAAGATGAATAATATGAAATTTATGTTCTATATTTTATTTTCTTAGAAGATAACTGTAACTGCACAATGTAATTAATCTTAATTTGTTAAAAAATCCATTCCATTACAAAATACAAATTAGACTGCCCTAATTCATGTATATAAGGAAAACGTCGATACAACTACCTTTGTATTTATATGTTTTAAACATGATACTTTAAACAAAAAGAATGTTTGAGATATTATTATTTTTGAAGAACATAGACATGAATTAACTTTGTCCCTATTTTTCAATGTTTTCGATTTCTGTTTTTCTAAACACGACAATCGAAAACAATAGTATAGAAAAAAAAATACAAACAAAGTAAATAAATCAAAAAATAACATAAACAAAAAACACACAAAAATTGATGAAAAAACAAAATAAAAACAAAAAAGTGAAAATGATAATATGAATCAAATGAACCTTTCATTACCATGTGATTCCAAAATCATATATTGAAATACTTCTAATAGTAAAACGCAAAGTTATTATATGACAAGTTATTATACTATACAATAGTTCAAAAAGCAAAACAAAGACAAAGTATTGGCATTCATTCATTAAACACCTCCTAAGGAACATCTGAATGTTAGAAATTTTAAAATGTTAACAACCATTAACTACCAAGTTCTTAAAGATATTAGGCTAAAAAGATTATTTGTGGTCTGGTATAGAGATAATAAGGAAATCCTAGTAAAGGATTTATTAAGTGGGTTGAAATCCAGTGAGGAAAATGAAATTTTATTAGTATGGATAAGGTACCTATTAGACTTGTAATGGGGGAGTCCATTAGGGTTACCTATAAATGGAGAGTTAGATCTTTTGCACTTGCTTGAAGGAAGTCTTAGATTTTTAGTTTTTCTTTGACATAGGAGTTCCAAGTAGCAAGACAAGTGTAGAAAGTTTGATATGTGCAATTTTTTGAGTTAGTATAAAAAAAAATTGGATTTGAGATTTTTGCAAATCATACATAAAGAAATGGATAGCAAAACAAGTATTGTTACACATTAGATCCATTTGAACAAGTTCATGGTAGATCTTGGGTATAGTATAAAATTAGTATCATTTTTCTACAATGCTATTAGAGCAATGCCATGTTTACATATTTTTAAATCAAGATTTGTTGTTTCTTCATGAGGAAATAGAATAAACTTATTTTAATTAAATAAATATTATTAATTAATAAAAATTGTTTAAGAGAGCTATAATGATAATGGTTCTATTTACATCTCTGGATCAATACATCATTTGTTAAGACTAAACTTAGATGCTAGAGTGTAATACATTAAGCTCAATCTCTAAGTTTTTACCAGTCCACCCATAAGTTTCAACTCATTTAGATGCAACCATAGTACTTTTTTTATTCATGATATTTTTTTTAAAAGTGATAATGGAGTTGTCTCTTAAATATTTTGTCATTTCTCTCCTTCTAGAAAGCATAAATGCATCTGAAACCTATTTTGAATGTTGTATAGTCATCTTTAAATAGTAGGTGAGGGAGAGAGAGCCAGGGAATAATATTACTCTAACTTTTCTAGCTGTAGTGATGGTTGTAAAGTTATTGGAGTATGTTCCTTAACTGTGACATGTATCTATGCTTAAGGAAAAGATTATCTATAGACTTAGCCTTTGCATTGTACAGTATACAGAATAAACTCTTATTTTGTGTACCTTTGAATCTATCCAACCTTTTTCTCAATTGCAACTAAAGAAAGAATGAAGCCTTAAGTACATTATACTTGCACTAAACTAACCATAACTAGGGCATTTTAGGGGAAGCTATAATAAAGAGGCCTTTACATCATTTTTTGTTGTATAGGCTTGAGATATCCTTAGACCAAATAACTTTATTCTCCATATTTGAGTTTGAATTGTAATCTAACAAGATGCTAGTTAACAAAGTTGAACTTTTAAAATTATAACTCCAATAATTTCATGCTATAATATCCTTAATCATTACCCTTAAGGAAAGAATATACCTTAAGTTGCATGTTTTTGGTATTAGGTAAAGAGGACCTAATTTGGACTAATTGTCATAACATAGAAAGGTGTTTTCCCCATTCCTTATTCTATATGTAAATATTGTGCTTAAGTTTTCTCTCAACCTTAACATTTATTGCATTGTTCAAGAGGTATCATGTTTTTGTTAAATCTCTCAAAAACTCGTCTTTGGGATAATAGGTATGAATCCATTTCACCCATAGTGTTTTTTTATTTGTAAAAATTTTCTAATTCCTTGTTGTCAAACTAACTTTACATGTTAATTACATTAAATTGATCCCTAAGCCTCCATCCTTTTTGGGCATGTAAACCTCTTGCCATTTGACCTTGACATTAACTTTCTTAGTTACATCTCCATTCTACAAGAAGTTCCACATTTCCTTCTTTCTTGCTTTAGATAGTTTCATAGGTATAATTAGGTGAGAAGTTCAATATATATGCTTATTGTTAAGTGATGAGTTTATCAACTTTCTTTTATCAGCAAATAAAATGATCTTGATATACCAGTAATCAATTTTGGAATAAATTTTGTCAAGTAACATCATACATTCCTTACAAATGAGATTTTTAGAGATGATAGGCATTCCCTAGTATATGATTAGAAGAGATTTAACTTGCATCACAGTAAGTTTAGTCAATATGTCTACCTAGTCTTTGGCTATTACTGAAATAAACCTATTTTGCATCAATATAGTGTATATTTCTTGCTTAATTTGGTTTTTCTTGAGAATTTGTAGGAAGAATGATGTAATAGGCATAAAATGACATTTTTAGTAGTTTTTAAATGAAGAATTACTAGAATCCAATAGTAAGCCATTGAAAATTGCATCAAATAGAAGATTGTATATCTCCTATATGAGGTGCATGTAAAACATGCATAAGGACACTTGTTGCATGTACAAAAAGGAAAGAAGATGGGTGTTACAAGTGCGGTGGCTGGAAAAGGTAGATATATAGGTGCGTGCAATACACGTGCTAGCAGAATGAGGCATGTCCTGCATGTGTAACATATACAACAACTAGGTTTGCTAGTGTACATACATCTAGCAACATATGGGATTGCATGCATACGCAAAACACAATGCAAGCCTCCCATGTATAATGACATTAGCTACTAACATCTAATGCTAATGTTGACATTATTGAACAAAAAGAATTTTAATTTTCTAGAATTTGTAGAATGGTTCCTCTAATTATTTTAAATCATTTTTTGGTCTTGTAAATGTGTAAAATTAATTCTATAAAATTTTCTAAGATTATTACATTCGTAATAACTAAGTTTTAATTGTAAACAGATTTAGGTTAAGTTATAAAATTCATAATTAAGCGAATTTTCATATAATTAACTTAGATTAATGAAGATAAATATGGTGTTATTATTTTATATAATTTTATATTATTATATGTTGCATGATTAAACACTTTTTATATATTTTTTGTATTGGATTTTCAATGTAAAGATATTAAAATGTATTTTAGTACTATTATGTGAACATCTGGATTGCACATAGGATTTACATCACACAATAGTAAGTTTTCACATATACATGTAAAATGTGTGGATAACATATAAGTATATCCCTTGTATTTATTAGGCTGTTTGAGTGCTAATGAGAATATAGTCACTATAATATCCTTTTAACTTAGTATAAAAATCACTTAACTTATATGTTAAGGGATGTATTGGTTTTATATTTGGTTATTTTATCCACATATGTTGACCTTATATGAAATTTTAAAATGTGTATAAAGACATTAGGTGGAGGAAGCTATTGTTTATATGGTCTATGTACTTATAGATAATATAATCATAAGAGTTGATGGTTTATATTCTAATTGCTTTATATGAAGGTCTCATCTATATGTATTTTGTATTTTACCTATAGGTGTTTTATGGTATATTGTATGAGATGCTCAGTGTAGATACTATTTATAGCTTTTAGTAAACACTTGTGTTAATGAAATATACATTATCTTGTGCAGTCACTTTTCTATGAATAATAATAGTGTTACCGTTGAAACTTTAACTGGCTCCAACTTATAGAAATGGAAGTAGAATGTGAAATTTTCTTTGGAGATGGAGGATAAAAATATAGTCATGATTAAAGAAGTTATGGACATGCCATGTTAGGTACACCTATAAGAATTGAAACAAACCAATTTCCAAATCTACCTATCAAACTTGGAACAAACCAATTCCCAAATCCACCTATCATCGCTAGCATAACCATAAAAAGATCATTAAAAAAGCATGAACTGTCATTATTTCCTTTCGTTCCTCGTTGCCTTAAGGCATGCCTTTACTCCCAAGACTACATTCATTCACCTTTTTCTTTACTTCGTTCTTCCTTTTAATGCCCCTAATTTCCATTTCCGCATCATTATGTATGGAAGTTAAGGAGCAACCAATATAGCTTAGGAAAGGTCAAATAGAATGTGATGTTTGACCATGTAAAGGTCCACTTCTAACCATGTGATTAATAAACTTCTTGTGACCAACACTACTAATGAATTTCTCGACAATGTGTTTGAGAGGTAAAAAGTTTCTTTTAATATTGAGATTGGCACTTCATTGAAAGAACTCTATTACAAAAGGAGTGAGAGAATATGATGTTAGGATTGTGCACCTATAGAGGAAGCTTAAAGCCTTAGATATTATCATTCTTACTACTTGCATTGTACATTGAGCTTTTAGCACCCTTTCTTTAGAATTTGGTATTCTTGTTACAACTTATAACTCTTAAGATGAGATTTTGGTTCTTGATTACCCATTACATTGATGAGGAAAATAAAGTATAAAGCATAAACAAAACAACTTTGGTTACCACTAAACCAAAAGCTAAACTTATAAAGATCAAAGGAAAGACTACTAAGTTCCCTCAACCTAAAGAACCTAGCTAGATTAGTGATAAGAAATGAAATAAAGAGTATATTGAATAAAGGGAGATTCCAATCTTAGTTTTGATGATAAAAAAACATGTTTGTTTACTAATGATTTAAGTTTATGTTGTGGATTTTAAAGATAGGTGCATTTAATGGTGAATTCTAAATGGAAAGCTTGAATCTTGAAGGCTAAACTTGAAGTTGATAAAAGAACAAGAGATATGGTAGCTTCAAGAACTTACTTAGGTTGTTTCAAATGTGTTTGTAAGTTTTACATAACATTCAATTTATCCAAGGGCTCAAAATTATCATGCATTGCATATGGTTTTATAAGAGTGGATAAAACTCTCATCATATAGGTTAATTCATGTGTTTGGATTGTTTGAATGTTTTAATGAGCCAAATAGGCTTGAATCATGCTTTAAAACTTGTTTGAAGTCTTAATTAAGATTAGACATTTGTTTTGAAAGGTATAGAATTGAATTGAACTATATTTCATATTCTTCTAGAGCTATACATCAGGTTAGCAGGGGCTATACGGTGACCTCTAAGGCGCCGTATTACCCCTGCTTCCCAAAGAGGTATACAACGGGTTAACAAAATGTCGTATAGATTCCCAAAACTCGTCATATAGGTCTCTGTCTCCAATGACTAGTTTTTTATGTGTTTTTGTCTTCTTTTAACCTCTAAACAGCTAGTTTTTGCTAACTAACATCTCTAAACCCTTTATAACCCTTATAATACTTCCCTAAACATTTATATCACTATTTTATGCTTCAATAATAGATTTACGAAAAAAAAATCACTCACTTACTCAAAGCTGTCAAATATCTTCACTGTTTTGGTTTCAATCCATTCTTTAACTCATTTAATTTGTTTTTGACCTTACGAATTTGCTATTTTCTATTTGTTTAAGTGCTTTAGAATTGGTTTGATCTTAGTTTCAATTTTTATGGTGCTTATTTTGCTAGATTAAATCTTGAACTCATACATATATCAAAATTGTCTTTGCTTTTTTGTTTTTTTTTAATCTTGATTTTTGTTAACCTAATTTGTTTCTAAAATCATGAAATTTTTGTTTTCTATTTACTTAATCTATCTAGAGTATTTTTAATAATCATTTTGAATTTTTTGAAGCCTATTTCACATGTTTTGAGATTAAACCTTCAAACACGTCACAATTGTCCTATTTTAACTGGTCTTACTTCAATCACATGGTTTGTTGTTTAAATTATTTTTTGGGTATTTATTTTTGCTACTAAGAGTTATTTTATATGGTTAAGATCATTATTTCATTATTGATCAAATTCGTGCACTATTAAGTTATTATATTGGCAGATTAAAGGTCATTTAGTTGCAAACATCATATTTGTCCAAGTTTAAATGTTCTTGCTTTGGTTCATATGTTTGAGTACTTAAATTCAAATTAATTGCTTTCAAATTGCTGTATCTTGATTTTTTACATCCTAAGATTTTCATTGGCCATTTAAGTGAATTTTTAGAGCATTATTTGGGTGATTGAAGAAATTATATTCACGTATTTACAAGCTATCCAGATTTGGTGTTTTTCTTTGGTTCTTCAATTTACATTATATATTTATGTGTTTGTTTTATTACGATATACCATATAAAATATGTTTAAGCATTTAAGTGCATCTTGGATACATCATATCAGTCATTGAATGCATAGGTCCTTTGTGCTTTAAGTAAAACATCTACTTAGGTGTGTTTGGTTACTTGTAAAGGGGAATTATTGAATTGGTTAACTAGTTTAGTTAATTGTTGTTGTTAAAGGCTTCTCTTTACCATATAAAGATTGTTAAAAGGTTACTCTTTACCTTCAATAAGAAAGATTGTGTCTTGTAAGGGTTACTCTTCACCTTAGAAGAAGATTGTACTTACATTGGTTAGTTAGTTAAATTTCTGACAAGTAGTTAGAGAGTAGATTAGGCAATTGCTAGAGATTGCTGAATCACTATAAGTTTTGATGTTCCTTCTCTCTCTTATCTCATTACTTATTTCTTAATTGTATGGTTTGCTCATTAGTTTCATTGGTATCTTTTGGCATTAGAATTTCCATATCATTCTAGGTTGAATCTTAGTTTAGTGATTGCATTTAGGCCTTGTTTTGTTTCATTTTTTTCTTTGTTTTTTTTTCTATTTTTCTAAACATAAAAATTGAAAAAAATAGCACAGAAACTGAAAAAAAGAACATACTAATACAGTACAGAAATCCAAAAAACAGACAAAAACTACAACAAAAAACTATAACTAACAACAATACCAAACGAGCCTTTAGTTAAACTTGTTTTAAGTGGCTAGTTTAATTATCTGAAAAAAATTTTAATCACTCAATTAACCCCTTCTTGAGTGCCTTTAGGGTTTATAGAGTATAAAATGTTTCTTTTGTAAGAAGAAGGATCATAAGAAACACGATTTTTCTAAGTATAAAGTTTGGAAGAAAAATAAGAACATTCAAGTAATTCTTTGACTTGTGTCATTCATGAATCTACTATTATTTTAAGCATATTTGATTCTTAAATGGATAGAAAGTGGAGCTTATAATAATGTTGCTTCTATAATAAAGGGTTTTATATCAAAGAAATAACCAAATAAGGATAAGTTGAAATTGATGATTAGCAAAAATGAAGAAGTGTAAGTAAAATTTACAAAAGTTATATGATTAAATTTAGTTATTGAATTTAATTTTGTTTTATGTGGCACGTTTTATGTGCTATATTTTAAATGAAATTTGATTTTTATATCTATTTTGGACAAAGAAGGTTATGGTTTTGTGATTAAAAACTCCAATGTTAAATTATCTTTTAATGAAAAATATATTAATACAACTTTATGGACATATGGTTTATAGAAAATATATTTGATTCCCAATGATTTCTATTTTTCTTCATATATTACTGAAAAGGTTATTAGTAAAAATCCTTTTATAGAAGATAAATCATACATGTAGTATAAAAGATTAGGCCATATCTCTAAGATAGAGTTAAAAGATTACTAAAGGAAAACCTTCTTCAAACTTTTGATTTTATAGATTTAAAGATATTTATTAATCGTTGCAGTAGTAAAATGAAAACAATAAAGAATAAGAATGTAAGACATAGTTATGATTTGTTAGATATAATTTACATTGATATTTATCATCCTTACTCGCTATTTGTGGATCTAGATATTTTGTGCCTTTTATTGATAATTATTCTTGATACGAAGATGTGTTCTTAATTAAGGAAAAGTAGGAAGCACCTAATAGGTTTAAAGTGTTCAAGACTAAAGATGAGAACCATTCTGAAAGATCAGTCATGATTCTCAAGTCTAATCATAAAGGTGAGTATTATGGAAAACATGGGGGTTTTAGATAAGAAAAGGTCTATTTTCCAAAAACTTAGAAAGTTATGGAATAGTAGCTAATTTATTATGACAGGTAGTCCTAAATAAAATAGCATAATTGAAAGGCAAAATCAAACAATAAAGGATATGCTAAGAAGTATGTAAAGTAGAACTAACCTATTAAAAAACTTTTTTGGGTGAGGTTATAAAGATAGCTGTAAACATTTTTAACATGGTTTCAACGAAGTTAATATCTAAAACACCATTTAAACAATGGAAAAGGTGGAAACAATCTATTACTCATCTTCATGTTTGAGTTGCCTTATTAAGGTATGATTATATAATCCTCATAAGAACAAACTGCATTCTCAGTTTACCCTATTTTATAGGATATTTAAACCATTTTAAGAGCTATAAATTTATTTTGGAGAGTGAGGATTCAAAATTATAAAATAAAAAAATTAAGTTTCTAAAATTTGATGTACTTAGGAGGTTTATCATTCTCATATTTCAAATAAAAATAGGGTTTAAACCACTATACTTTTTCATTAAAACCACTATGCTTCTTCATTAAACACTCATTTATTTAGGACTAACATATCCTAAACCTAGTGTCATTCTAATAGAGCATTATGAATAAATATACACATGTGAGGATGTTCTTGTGGAATAGAATCAAATACAATATCCTCCATTGGGAGATCCAATAGAGAGAGAAGACCTGCAATGTCTCTAATTATGCAGTTTATCTTAGAGGGAATGATTATAGCATTGGTCATGTAATTGATCTAGTTACTTTATATAATCTTATTCTAGTCCTCGTACAGATTCATATTTGGATGTAACAAGGGATGAAATACAATATGTGAGACATGATCATGTATGAAAATTTGTTATTTGCCTCAAGGATATAAACTTGTTAGCTATAAATGGGTTTATAGGATGAAAAGGGACTCCTATGGTAAAGTTTAGTGGTTCAAGGTCAAGCTAATGGCTAAAGGTTTCACTTAAAAGGAATTAATAGACTTTAATTTCACTTTCTTCATCATATTATGTCACTCTCTCCACTGTATCTTCTTAAAAAATTTAGAGCTATTACAGTACTGATAACCCATTGCGACTAAGAGATATATAAAAATGGATGTTAAAATCACTTTATTGAATAGAGACCTTTATAAGAAAATCTATATAGTACAGTCTATATGGTTTTAAAAGAGGACATAGGTCATTTGGTATGTAAATCGAGGAAATCAATATGTGAATTAAAACAAGCTTCTCCTCATTGATACCTAAAATTTAATGAAGTAATTACCTTATTCAATTTGTAGGAAAATAAGGATAAAAGATGTTTATATTACAAGATCTGTAGGGGGCAAAATTTTGTTTCTACTTTTATATATAGAAGACATGTTACTTGTATAAATGATTTAGGCATGTTACATGAGGTTAAACAATTATTATCCAAACATTTTAACATAAAGAATCTTCGTAAAGCATCTTTTATCCTTGGTGTATAGATTCTTTGAGACATATATCAAAACTTATTAGGTCTTTCATAAAAGGCATACATAGAGTGACTGTTACAAAGGTTTTATAAAGAGAACTATAAATCATGTATGACAACTATCTTATGAGCAAAGGTTACCTTTGATATAATATTCAAAGAATGAAGTAAAAAAAGAGGTCACAAAAAATGTTTCACATTTTAATGCAATTGGAAGCATGATGTATGTTCAAGTGTGTATTAAACTGGATATTGCATTCACAATTGGATTGTTAGGTAGATATTTATCTAACCTAAGTATGGATTATTAAAATGTGATCAAACAAATTTTGAGATACCTTTAAGATACTAAGTATTATATGCTGACATATAAGAAAGTTGAGAATTTGGATTTGATTGGTATATATAGGTTACTAATTTGGATTTAATAGGTTGAAGGTCTCTCTCATCCTTAGTTGATAGAGACCTACAACCTAAAACTTGCAAGATGTGGAGCCCTCTGTAGCCTTGTTTTGGTACCTATACCTAATTAAGCATGTAGACAATTATTCTGGTTAGTTTAGCTTAAACAAGAAGCTAAATATGAGGCTTTTCATTCCTTATAAGGAAACCCCTAGGAGAAAGAAGTAGTTTGTTTTCTTAAGTTTAGAGGATAGGATTTAATAGGGATTCAAGTCTATATGAACCCATATTTCAATATTTAACACAAAATTTATATAATGCTAAAGCGACAATTAAGAGTCCCATCAAATAAGTAATTCTACCTTCCCTATTGAGAAGTAACATTGGATAAGAAAGTCTGCTAAAGGTTGAAAATTTAGAAAAAGAAATGCATATATTTTTTCTCTTATTATTCTAATTTTCATTATATTTCCAATAACTTATCATACCTTGATATGTGATTTAGTATCACTAATTATCCTTCAATTAATCAATAAATTCACATGCAATTTCAATTCAAATTCAAATCAACATAACGACAGTGTACTGATCGCAAATAATAAAATGGAGTACATTTAAGACTTTAAAATATCGAACTTATAGAGAATTGATTTGTATAAATACTCAGGAAATTTGATTATAATTATCTAAGGGAACTCAAGGTTTAAAATTCAGGGGTTAGTTTAACTAAAAAGAACTAAAAGCTTCCATCTTTACAATTAAACTCTAAATTATTAAAGGATTATCAGTCGATTAAATGGCTAACAAGTAGGCCTAATAGGCTTAAGTAAGTTATTAAATGGATTGGAATTTCTAATCTAGGGCCTTCACTAAATCAAGACAAAGCTATAGTCAAGTCATTACCTTTTCTCTAACATTCCTAATTTATGGTTTGGTCCACTCATAAATCTAAGACGTAGGCTTAAAGTTCAAGAAGTTTCTAATCTTAAATTCATATTCAAGATTAATAACCTCATGATTAATCAACCAATGGTCATGTATTGATTAAAATCATGTTATTTATATATTTTTCTAATGAATTAAGTGATTAGTCCTCTACTTATTCATATAAGCTCATATCTTAAGTGTTCAAGTTAAGATATGCTTTAAGATCTCACATAAACAAAGATTATCATCCAATCATGTGATAAACACTTACTCAAGACATTCAAGGACCTATCCTTAGCTAGAATTTAGCTCAAAACATCATAAATAAATAAGAAAATTTGGATCAAAAGAAGACAACCCATGTTCTGGCATAAATATGAACAAAGGAGTACAAAACAAGGGATTTAATGTTTAGGAAGCATCAGATGATGATACAAACTAATAGACGTCCTCCCAAAACATAAGTCAACTCCCTTGAATCATCAAAAAACCTGAAATTACAATCTATAAAAGGCTGGAAAAGAAAAAGAAAAGAAAAACCTAAAAATTAAGGAAAGAAGAAGAGAATATGATTTTTTTTTAATCTGAATTCTCCTTCCAAATCGGAGTTAGTTACTTGAAATTGATCTCCAGACCTCCTTATATATGTCTGCTACAAGTTAGATGCAAGTAGAGCAAGTTGCAGTAGGTGAAGAGGTGAATTCTAACTAGTTTCTACATGACAAGTACCAAAATAGTATAAAAAAGATGCAGAACAACAAGCTACGAAGGTCCTGTTGAAATCCTCTGCATCGAGAGTAAAACGGTGGTCTTGATGAGCATAATGGCGGATTGCTAAGGTCGACATTTTTGTCCTGAAAATTGACATTTCTGATAAATTTTCAATCTTTTCTCCACTTTTTGGCTTCCATCTGCATTGTACAACATTTATAAATATAATTAAGCACTTTAACAACAAATTGGAAGCAATGTGCATAAAATTAGCATGAAATAGATATAAATATGCAATGAAATCAAAGCCTATCAATATGAATATACT
Source organism: Pinacopodium congolense (assembly GCA_028565735.1). Taxonomy (NCBI): domain Eukaryota; kingdom Viridiplantae; phylum Streptophyta; class Magnoliopsida; order Malpighiales; family Erythroxylaceae; genus Pinacopodium; species Pinacopodium congolense. Next base: position 5,013 of record JAOXYD010197848.1, on the reverse strand, counting down.
ATAATGATCAAAGATTCAAATAATTTCCAACATTTTACAAAATGTCTAAGTAACCTTCTAACTTTATATATGACACTATGTTACATCATAATGTCAAAAAAAATGATAATAATAGTATTGTAAAATCTTAAATCTATTAGGATCATCTCAATTCTTAATTATTACGTTGTGACCCTAATCTACATGGTATTAAAATAATTCATCTCATTATCAAACTAAGGAAGCCAACTAGAAAGAATCGTAATGTACTAATAAAAACATCTTTTTGACATTAGGAAATTTCTAATAAAAGGACATAATGAAAGGAGAAACATGGAGAAGACTGCTAGAACTATATCAGAAATTCAAGTATGTTTTCATTTTAGTCTTTAACTTAGTTAGAGTTCAGTTACTTTTGTTCCTATTTTCATGTTTTTATTATTTGAGATTGATTAAGAAGTTTGTCAATCATATTTTAGTAGGTCAAATATTCTAATAGTGTTGTAAAACTATCATGAATTAGTTTCTTTGTTTAGTGCATTCAAAGTCATATTTTATTGGAAAAAAGAGTATTAAGTTTTTTTATAACCATTTCATATTGCATGTTATATGTTCAATAAAAGTCCCCTTTGAGCTATCTCCTTTAAATAATTTGAGTTTTCTGTTACACTCTTATTCTAACAATTGTTAAGTGAACCTTGATATCTTATTAGTAGGTATCAGACAGAGTTTTGTATATGACTAAAAATAGTGCAAAGGTGCATCCAACATTGCCAAATATTCCACTTTTCAAAGGGATTAATTATGACATCTAGAGCACCAAAATGAAGACTCTTTTCATCTCCTAAAATATATGGGATCTTGTTGAGAAGGGGTATACTAAAGTGGGTGTTTTTGCTGATGTTCTCAAAGATTTTAAGAAGAAAGATGATAAGGCTCGACTTTTCATATAGCAAGCTATTGATGACACTATTTTTTTTTTTTTTTGTTGCAAATTTCCAGAGTGATGAAATTGAAAGGGCAAGGGATATGCTGAAAAATTAGTACCATGGCACAAAAAATATGGTGGATGTGAATCTTTAATCGCTAAGTTGAAAGTTAGAAAGTTGTATTATGGAAGATAAAACTTCATGGAAGTATTGAATTAAATAAGGAAATATAGTGAGATGCTAAAAGATCAAACAGTTGTACACAAGATTTTGAGGAGTTTACTATAGAAGTATAAGTCTATTGTGGCTACCATTGAAGAATCCAAAGATTTAATGTGTTAATGGAAGATGAGTTATTTGTCTCTTTGCAATCTCATGATGATAAGCTGAAGACATATGACAAAAGTCCTATTAAGAAGGCTTTTCACACAAAACAAAACTTATCTTAATGGTAAGGGAGTCATATAGGAATACAGTAGCTATAATAACTAAGAAGAGGTGGATGAATAAATAGATGAGGTGGAAGAGTTAGTGGTTATAGCCAGTATCAAAATGTGTTATCAAATAAAAATGAACTATAAAATACTAATCAAAATTGTAAGTTTAAGTGTTATTATTGCAATAAATTTTTTTATATAGAGAAGTATTTTAGATTAAAGAAAAAGAATGCTTTTTTGTGGAAGATAAAAAAGTTGATTTTGAAAATTTATTTCTTGTTTTCTTTACCATTAATGAGTGTGCTTTAAATGCTAGGTATATGGAAAGTGGCTGCAGAGCAAACACATGATAACTAATCTAAAGTTCTTTGTTAACATAGATAAGTTTATTAAAAGAAAGGTGAAGATGGTTGATGAATTAATTTGAAAATAATGTGGTAAAGGAAACATGAAAAATAAATGATGTGGTTTAAGAGACATTAAAGATGTACTTTATATGGCTCATATTAACTCTAGTTTATTGAGTGTTGGATAGTTCATGTGACAAGGTCATTCAATTGTCTTCGACATCTTATCATATACTACATTTTTAGATAAGATAGAGTCACATGCTATTTAGGATTCCTATGGATGAATTTCACATTTTTCATCTATATTTGATAATAGAAGAAAAAACAAAAAAAGACCACAAGTTGACTTATGTACAACAACCCTTGCGTTACACTTGGCTTCTAATGATGCATGTATTATGAAATATTCATCTTCTCCAATGTAAGATATTCATTATCCAATCTCTTTCTTCTGTGTTCCCATTTAATGCAAGCAGTCATAGCATTGATAGAAAACAAGTACATGCCTCCTCTATATCAAATCAAAAGATTACTACTGTTAAGTATAGGATTTCGAAGTGCTACTAGTAATATACTACTTTTTAATCAAAATTGGAAAATGCAAATAAGGAACGATGCATGCATGCATTATGAAATATTCATTTTCTCCAATGTAACATATTCATTTCTAATCTCTTTCTTTTGTGTGCCCATTTAATGCACCGATAGTTGAATCACGTGCAGGGGTCCTCTGCATCAAATCAAAAGATTACTACTAGTGAGTATTGGATTTTGAAGTGCTACTAAGACTACACAAAAACAAAAGAGATTTAGGATGTGATACAGAAAGTCGCCACTTTATTTGCTTGATGCAACTGATGCATCACTTAAGACTTATTTGCCTGACAGGGACATAGGCTTAACAGCCTTTAGTAAGGATCAAATTTTGAAAGACTTGTGGGCTCATCTGGTTCGTGATATGTTGGAAAATGAGGAGAAGAATGAGAATGTAGAATTTTAAGTTAAAGAGGTTCAATATATTCAGGCAGAAGTAGGTCCATTTTGTTCCATTGCTATTTAAACTCCTATGTTAATGAACATGTCGATATGTTGTAATCTTATTTCTTCATAAACTACAAGCATATCATTCATTGTTGATTCCTTGCAGATTAACAATAACCTTGGACACAGTGTCTTTTAGTTTAGTCTTCTCTCCTTTTATCTGCAAAGTGTCCTTTAGTTCATTCTAATATGCTATATACAATCTATATTTATCAAATTTGAAGTCTTCAATGTTTGATGCTTTGCCTATAATTTTTATATGCATAGCATGAAAGTTTGAATTCCCAATTATACTCTTTTGCTGTTATAGTTTAATTTTGTGAAACAAGATTCTCAAACTTAACCTTTAAAATTTTATTCCCTTCTTAAATAATTAAGCTATTCTTGTATATTTGTTTTTACATCCACTTTATTATTTCTAGGAAACGACCAGGTATTAAATGGTGATATTAAGAATTGTTTCTAGGTTGAACTCGTTCCCTCTCATAAAGAATGTTGATCCCAAAAAGCACGTCAGTATAATTAAAGTAGCAACTTGCAGATACAAAGTATTCCCTGCTTAGTTGCTATTTGAAGGTACTTGATAATAGAAGAAGCAAGTGGTTAAAGGTTTCATATTATCAGTAGGCATCAAAATGAGCCATATAATCTATGGAGAAATCAAGTTAAAGGTCGTGATTGATCTCAATAATAACTTAATTCAAGGTCACCCCTCTATTGATGTAAGTGAGGCCATAAACCTATCATTAGAGAGACTTCAAACTTAATGTTTTGATATTGCATGGAGGAATTTTACACATAATATTCCTTTCCTATACTTTCACAGAATATGCCTTTTCTTTGGCAATTTTCATGTACTTTTAAGTAATTATAATGTGCCAACAATCCATCTTTACTCTTTTATGTAACAACCAGCGTAATGCTAATTTCTCACATTATTTAATAGCTTAATACTTGATATAATAAGTTTTGCATTGCATCCAATAATATATTAAATAAATGATATCATGTCTAGAATTGAAGAACATTTTAATTGTAAAACAAACAACCGTATAAAAAGCTAACAAAAACCTCAAATTATTTTCTTCTCTTTCCATGTTTCATAGATGTTCTTTCCTGGAATTCTGGGATTCTAACATGTGAAAAACCTATTCTTGCAGAACAAATTCAGATATCCTTTTCAGAACAGATCAACGAATTTAACCCCCTACTTATTCTATAGTTTTGTGTTAGGACAATTTATCTCAATTTTTATCAAAGATAGGTTAGGTAAATGAGAAGTATAAAGACACTGAAACTTAAAAACACCCAAAGCAGAAAAGAAAACCTTGCTAGACCCTTCCCCTTCTCATAAACAAGCAAGTCCATCAGTGTTTAAGTTAGATGTCAAATAGCCATTTCACAAGTTTTACACCAAATGATCAAACTCAACAATAGTAATTAACACAGCTAGAGATGATTTTGCAAGTTCAGAACAATAAAACAAAATTTTGATTTGGCACCCTTTAATAAACCCAATAACACTTCCATCAAGCTCATCACCTTCGCATTCCACGTCCAAGACCTCAAAAAGCACCACCTCCATGCCCTCTACCAGCCATGGAACTTGCAACAACTTCTCCCTGGGCACTCTCAGACTGCATTACTAAAACACACAAAAAAATATATCTACTAGCTGCAAATTACAGAATATTGCATCCAACTACCAAACTTGGAGGTGAAAATTCAATTAAAGAATACCACATAATGCATTAAAAAAGATTTATTTCATATAACTTGCTCCTTTCTTCATTACGAAGATCTATCCAATATGTAAAGTAACACTAAGTTAGTTACAAATTACTGAATATTGTTAATACTTTGAACAAAAGACCAGCAGTTCAAACATGACATAAGGACATGCAACATTTCTCCATGGATCAGTTTGCACGGTAAGAAGCATTTTAAACTTTAAATCTAACTAAATTTTATGGCCCTTACAGCCCTTACCTTAGGGTTCTTTACTGTCTCATCCATACTTAAAATAACACATGCAACCTCAGTAGTAGCATTTATCACATTTATCTGTGAAAATTTCTTAAAAGTAGGAGGAAATCAAATCAGCACAGATTAACACCTTGTTTACTAGTAGTTATGATCAAAAGATGAAAAGTCAACAATCTTCATAACAGTCAGTTCCCAAAAAAATTTAGCAAATGAATATGTAATTCCACCTGTATTGATACCAACTCCATAAGGTGCACTCTCACTTGTTAAAAAGTTTAAAAATCTAGCAAC